>JAULBY010042343.1:0-13192 GCA_032358315.1 Ophiocytium majus
GGGGGGGGGGGGGGGGGGGGGGGGGGGGGGGGGGGGGGTCAGAGAGGATGGTGGTGGACAGCAGTAAAAGGGAGAGGGGCCAGTAGTGGATATGCGGGGCCGGCTGTGCGACAGTACGCACCCAGCCCTGGGGAGGTGCATGCGACTCCTGTGGGCGGCAGGGCGGCACTCAGGGAAGCGCAATTGGCGACAGGCAGCATTGTGAGCACGGCGCTGTCCGCGGCGGCGCCAGACAGCGCTGCACCACTGCCGCAGCGGCGCACACACACGCAGGTGGGCGGAGGAAGGGAGGAGCGGCGCGCGCACCTGCGTGATGATGAGACGGCGGAGTTAACCGCTACGGCGCAAGCAACGGCCTTCAACAGCCCAAGACTGAGCCACTGCCCCTGCTGGGGGCAGCGGCACCGGACAGTGCTGAGCCGCTGCCGCAGCGGCGCACGCACACGCTAGGGGGGGGGGGGGGGCAGGAGCGGGCCACGCACCTGCTTGATGATGGAGGCGACGGAGTTGACGTGGCCCTCGCGCGCGGCGCGGAAGGCGGCGTCCACGCGCTTGGCCAGCCGCCGGTTGCGGAGGAAGGCGCGCACGGCGCGCTGGATGCGCACCGCGGCGGCGCGCCTCTGCGCGCGCAGGCGCTCGCGGCGTGAGCGGCGCCACGCTCGCTGTTTGTGTGTGTGTGTGAGCAAGTAGGGGGGGGGGGGGGGGGGGGGGGGGATGGGAGGGAGCGGGCAGGGGGCAGGCGCGGTGAGTCAGGGTGCGGCGGTGATGATGGTTGCATGCTCTGCCGCTGACCGAGGCAGGGTCACGCGCTGCTCTGCTGCTTGCAAACCACTGTTGTGACAGCTGGGCAATCCGGCAGGGATGGCGTACGGTCATGAATTGGCGGTGCCTGCACTTGGTAACCACCTAAGGCTGTGAGTGTGTCTGTACGGAGCGGCGCAATGGCCGTTGCTACACGCCGGCACGCCCAACCACTTGGATATGGTACAGTGATTTTAAGCGCAGAGGGGTGGGGCTATGTAAAGATGGTGTCATTTCTACAACCTCGAACTATGTCCTTCAGAAGTGAATAGGGTTGCCGGAATCGTAATTCCGGGACATGACGTCAACGGTAATTCCATCATACCCGCTGCGGATGCCTACAGCAGCCTACGAAGTCTTGGCATTTGTAATGGCCGTACCGTGCTGAACACAAAACATTACGCAAGATGTTGCAAGTATTATAAGGTTACGGTGAAACTGCGCTACAAGTTACGGAGTAATTTTGAAAAAAATTACGGATCCGGCAACGCTAGAAGTACGTTATAATTATGTGTAAAATGCGTACCTGAATGACGCACGCGGCGCGGTACTCGCGCGACTCGCGCAGCCGCTGCAGCTGGCGCCGCGCAATGAGCTGGCGCCCGCCGCGCTGCAGCATGGCCACGGCCGCCGTCTTGCGCCGGAAGTCGCGCCGCTCGCGCGCGCCCCGCAGCACCGCCTGCAGCTTGATGGCGCTGCTGCGGTGCCCCTGGTACTGCCGCCGCACGTTGGTGCCGCGCACCAGGCGCTGCATTGGGGAGGGGGAGGAAGGGGGGAGGGGGCGGGGGGGGGTCAGCAGCGGTCGTCTGTGCCAGCAGCAGTGGCAGTGGGGGCGGGAGGGTGGCTACGCCAGGTGTCACTCGGTGCTGCTACAGACCCAGGCCTCTGTCTAACCCCGTCGGTGGCCACTGTGCGCGTCGTCGTGTTGTTTGGCCCGCGGTGCGACTCTGGCATCGCGAGGGGCGGAAACAGGGTCTGGCAGGGTGGCTGTGGCAGGCGCTGCATGGGTGCCTGCCGCAGCTGCGCTGCCCATACACATGCTACGGGTTTAGGTGGGGCACTTGCGGCGGCGGGCGGGTGCACGACAGGGCGTGGCGCCACACCAAAGCGCTGGGGTGGGTTGCTTGGCGGCAAGGCGGCGGCGGCTGGTCTCACCTGAAGCATCTGGATCTTGCTCACGGTCTTCTGGAAGCGCGCGCGTGCCTGCATCATGCGCACCATCTGCGCGGTTGCGACGGCGGGGCAGCGGAGGGACAGTGCGGCACCAGCGAAGTTGGTGTGTGCGCTGGCGCCTTTTTGACAGGCCCATCCATTGCGAGCATACCACGGCCTCAAACAGCGTGGCAGGGCGTGCGCCTGTGACATGGGGCTGTGTGGCCCACTAGTAGTGCTGGAGCAACATGCGCGTATGCTGGGCGTGGAGCGGAGTGCGCAGTGCTGAGCATCGTGGCCTTGTCGGCTAGCAACAGGGGACGGCAGCATGCTCGACCGCGCCTTGTCCAGAGGCACGCGCCCCACGTGCTCAGCAGGGCTGTCGCGCACCGAGCGGAGTTTACCATGAATATGCCGACTAGTACCGTGCTCATGTGAACAAAAGCAAAAACACACTATTAATAAAAATCAATATTGTAACACTAAATATACTACCAGTACGAGTGAAAAATTTTGACAAATTTATTGAAGCACTAGAAAACTTAAGATTGTTAGAAGCATCACAATAAGTGGCGTTTTCCGCAGTGTATGTGCGTGTGTGTGAGTATATACATCGAAGCATATACCACTACTGCATACTGATTTGTACCGCATTCATGTGCGCACCTGCTGTATCTTGGTGGCGGCGAGCCGGCGGTGCTCCACGAGCCCCTGCGTGGCGCGCCGGCGCACAATGGCCGTGATGACGGTGGCGTAGTGGTTGTACTCCGCCCTGATGGAGCGCCGCAGCGCCTCCAGTCCCTCCTCCTTCAGGAACACTTGCGTGTGCCCCAGCTGTGGCGACAAGCACGGCGTGCCCGGGAAATGGCAGCGGCAGTGGCAGCGGCAGCAGAGGTGGGCACGGGGGCGGTGTCAGTGGCTCGCGGGGTGCAGTTGTTGGACATCCACGGTGCGAAGCATGCCCAATTAACTCTATGAATTGGTTGATTCACGCGGTGACAAACTGCTCATTCAGGAGGGCCTGCGTGTGCCCCAGCTGTGGCACGCGCCCAGCGTGGTGGGTCACTAGGCGGCGGCAACGGCGGCGGCAGCACAAGAGGCCACTTCAACGCCTTAAAGTTCCACATAGCACATACACCCGCACCCACATGAACCTCATACAAACTCTGTGTGCTGTACTACTGTGCCTGGTAGTACTCACTGACGCCCATGGCACGCGACAGCATGGCCTGCGCGGCCTCGCGCGCTTGCACGTCCATGGCAACTTCAACTACTTGAAGTTCCCCACAACCTACCGCACTCACATGAACCCCATACAAACTGTGTGCCGTACCTGGAAGTACTCGCTGATGCCCATGGCGCGCGACAGCATGGCCTGCCGCGGCCTCGCGCGCCTGCGCGTCCATGGCAACTTCAACTACTTGAAGTACATGTAGCATCACATAACCTACACCCGCACCCACATGGCCCCCATACACTCTGTGCGCTGTATTACTGTACCTGGTAGTACTCGCTGACGCCCATGGCGCGCGGCAGCATGGCCTGTCGCGGCCTCGCGCGCCTGCGCGTCCATGGCAACTTCAACTACTTGAAGTTCCCTACACCCGCACCCACATGAACCCCATACAAACTCTGAACCGTACCTGGTAGTACTCACTGACGCCCATGGCGCGCGACAGCATGGCCTGCGCGGCCTCGCGTGCCTGCGCGTCAGTGGCGGCGCTCGCCGGCGGCAGCAGCGCCCACGCGGGCGGGGCCTCGCCGCGCGCCTTCGCCAGCTGCACCGTCCTGCGCGCCGCGCGCCTGTGCAGCATTTCGAAGCGGTCGTAGAACTCGACGAAGCCCACGCGCACGGGGTACGCCTCGCGCCGGATGCGCACCACCTCCAACACGCCGCTGCTCAGCAGAAGGGGGGGGGGACAGGGGCGAGGGGGGGGGCGGGTTGAGCAAGTGGTAGGCCTCAGGAACATTACACTTCAGGTTAGCAATGGTGGCCACTTTCTTGGCCATCGGAAATAAGATACAGGAAATTTCAGCCCTGGCACCGCAGTGACACTGTCAATTGGGCGTGCCGCCTGTGTCAGGTGGCGGCGTGTGGGGATGCGGGGCGGTGCTGCTGTCGCGCACCGCACGTGTACGCGCAATGTGCGTCGGAAATGGATTCAGAAGCTGGAACGGCGCGCCCACCTACAGCCACGGCGGGGGTAGGACAAGCTGCCCCTTTCGGTTCGCTTTCACAGGGGCACGCACTGACGGTGGCGCATGCCAAGCGGCCACCTGCACGTGCGCAAGCACTGATTTTCTGGTGCCGTGACCATCGCCACCGCCACCAGCGGCAGCAACAGCCGCTGCTCCATAATCTGAAGGACCCCGCCAGGCGCTGCAGCTGCCGGGAGGCAGAGGGCGTACCTGTAGTTGAGCTGCTCGCGGACCAGGTGGGGGCTGAAGCCGCCGGGCGCCTTGACCGTGTTGGGCTTGATGCATTTGATGTAGTGCGGCTCCGTGGTGCGCAGGGTCTGCATGAGGCTGGCGAGCTGCCCTCGGAACGTGCGCGAGACCGTGGACGTCGTCGCGAGCTGCACCGTCACACAACGCACACACACAGCAGCACGGCATTGGTGTGCCCGGACCGGGACGCGGGCGTGAGCAGGCGCTGTGAAAGGTGTTGACGCGCCGCCAGCACGGCATGGCCCAGCCGCATGCATGTGCAGTGTGCCGGGAGCGTGGGGACGGAGTGCGGGGATGCAAAGTTGTGGCCCACGGAACGCGCTTGATACCGTGGACGTCGTCGCGGGCTGCAGCGTCACACAGCACGGCAGAGGATAGTGTGCAAGCCATGTGGGCAACGCCTGCTCACCAGGCGGAAGCGCCCGGACGGCGCGCGGCGGTGCTCAAAAGCTCTACGTCTTGTGTACACTTATAAGCATACATGTATGATGACATATTTATACAAAAACTCGTCTAGAAGCGATAAGCTCTAGGTGTTACTTGTTTATACCATTTAGTGTAACATACTTCGGTGTGTGTACACAAATCATGTGGGTGGGTACAGCGTCCTCTCACCAGGTGGAAGCGCCAGGACGGCGTGCGGCGGTGCTCCTCGCGGCTGGCGGCACGGCGGTGCTCAGCACTATGCACATTAGATTAATGCACACTTGTACACACGTGCTATACACTGTCAACACACCAGTACACAAACTTCATGTGGGTGGGTAGCCTCCTCTCACCAGGTGGAAGCGCCCAGACGGCGTGCGGCGGTGCTCCTCGCGACTGGCGGCACGGCGGTGCTCGCCAAAGCGCCCGGGCAGCGGCGGCGACGCGCTGAAGCTGGCGTTACTGGTGGTGGCAAAGGGCAGGCTCGCCAGGGTGGCATCCACGCTGGGGGTCGCCAGTATGGGCTCTTGCTGAGCGGGGTGGGTGGGCGGGCAGGGGGGAGGGGCGGGGCATGGCTGCTGTTCAGCGCTGGTTGCAGTGCCGGTGAGAGGGGGTGGTGAGAGTTGGCGGGGTCGTGCTATCTCAATGGCAAGTAAAAAAGCTATGTCTTCTGCTCGCAAGCTGGCTGGAGACGCCACATGTGAGCAGTACCTACAGTACAAAAAGGTGGCTGTACAGAGACAGTCGCTCAACACTTGCGGCATATGCACATCATAAACAGCGTGCACGCATAAAAACAGAAATGAGAGGCGAATTATAGTGTTTAAGGGGAAAACAGTTGTACACAGGCAGCAAAATGGATGTACAACTACCTGAAGTATGTGGTACAAATTTAAATGCGCAAAACTCGAGGCGGGGATACTCAAACGTTAGGCGCAACAAAATTGTGTCGCACGTGATCAGTGTGTGAGCGCGCGTGTGTGCGGGTTTGCTCACATTCTCGGCGATGTGCATGAGGGACACGAGGAAGTCGTTGGACGTGGTGTCCAGCAGCTCCAGCAGCGAGTCCTGCAGGGAGTCATTGTTCTTCTCCAGGAAGCCGTTCACCTCGTACTGCGGGGGGCAGACACGCGCGGCCGCCACCACATGCGTGCACACACACACACAGAGTACACTTAGGACGCCAGTTGAGCAAGGGTGGTGCAGTGTGATCAGCAGGTCTGTGGTGTGCACTGTGCTCAGCGGCATTGCGTGGCATGTAATGTGCTCAGCAGAAGAAATAATATTGAAACGAGCGCGCAGACACTTAATGGCGCCAGTCGAAGTGAAGGCCACGCCTGTGACAGCGCCAGCACAGGCAAGGGGTGGTTGCCGACACACCCTCGCGAGCGAGAGCGTGCGTGGTTCTAGCTTTCTAGGGAGCGGCCCAGAAAGAAGGAGCAGGGTAGCGCGCAGCAGCAGTTACCAGTGCTGCCCTGGCGCAAGGGCCTGTGCTGCGCAATCGATGCCGTGAGGCGTGGCGGCACGAGCGCTTGCAGCATGCGACCGAGCATAGCGCGCCCGTCTGCCCCTCCAGGGACCAGAAATGGGTGGGTTTTAGGCATGAGAGGCAAGTACCAGTCTCGAGTTGCTCTTGAGGTTTCTGACGGCAGAGCGGAGTCGCAGGCCCTTACAGGCGCGGCGGGGCAGTCGGCGGCGGCGCAAGGCTCATCTGCAGGAGCGCGGCACCAGCCATGCACTCGTGCGGGGGGAGGGCTCACCGTGACAGAGCCAGCAAAGTGCTTGACGATGAACTCCGGCGCCTCAAAGCGGGGCTTGGAGTAGTGCGCATTGCTGCAGGAGCGCGCGCGGCGCAGCAAGGCGCGGCGGCGGCAGCAGCATCGTGCATGACAATCAGCAGTGGCGCATGCTGGCGCTCGGAAATGAGCTGAGTGCGTGCCATGGCCCTTCTGATGTCCCTGTTCATTGTTTGATACTTGAAGTACATGTAACAAAAGAAAATTCTAGAGAAAATTCTAAAGCTAAGTAGGCTGTACAAGTATGAGGATACAACAAAAAAACAGTCCTAGCGCCTTGTTGTCGGCCTTGCGCCCGAGCGCGCCCGGCTCCTCGCCCCCAAACCAAAACCACGTGAAACCTCCCATTTAAAAATTTACATGTTTTGCAAAGCACAAGCTGGAAGGAGGAAACAGAAACTGTGTGTGAATTGTCCAAAAAATAAAGCCCGTCAGCGCGCTCTCACCTCTGCAGGTGCGTGTTGTGGTACAGCTGTAGGAGCGCCTTGTTGTCGGCCCTGCGCCCGAGCGCGCCGAGCTCCTTGACACGCACATCAAAATCCCGTTGCCCCCCCCCAAATACCACCCGTAATAAGTACAAACTTCTCAATCACCTGTACACAACAAAAACTCTCACCTCTGCAGGCGCGTGTTGTGGTACAGGTGTAGGAGCGCCTTGTTGTCGGCTCTGCGCCCGGGCGCGCCCACCTCCTCAACGCACACATCAGATGAAGTAATCTTCTCAAGTACTTCAAGTACTACAAGAAGTCTAAGAACACAACAACAAAAAAACTCACCTCTGCAGGTGCGTGTTGTGGTAGAGCTGCAGGAGCGCCTTGTTGTCAGCCTTGCGCCCGAGCGCGCCGAGAGCTCCTCGACGCGCACACCAAAATCCCCGCCTTCTTTTAAATCAAGCACTCATTTCGAGGGTGACAGTAATGCAACAACATAAAAAAATCTCACCTCTGCAGGTGCGTGTTGTGGTAGAGCTGCAGGAGCGCCTTGTTGTCCGCCTTGTGCCCCAGCGCGCCCAGCTCCTCGACGCGCACACCAAAATCCCCATATTCCCTGAGACCGAGTACTGCAAATACTTCAAATACAAATGCATGTACACAAAAAAAAAGTCACCTCTGCAGGTGCGTGTTGTGGTAGAGCTGGAGGAGCGCCTTGTTGTCCGCCTTGCGCCCGAGCGCGCCCAGCTCCTCGAGCTGTATGAGGAGGCCCGTGGGCTTCTTGGTTATGAGGTCGATGACGGGCTGGTTGTCACGGAACGTGATAGCCTTCCAGTCGAGCCCCTCGCGCTGGTACGTGTCCTGCTCCAGGACAAAGACCTGGTGGTTGAACTGCTGCTGCAGGACCTCGTTCGCAAAGTTGATGCACAGCTGCTCAAAGCTGTGACGGGGGGGGGGCGGGGGGGGGGGCGACAGGGGCAGCAGGCATGTAATGTTTTACATTGTTGTTTTAGGTCTTTATTGTATGTCAGTGAGTTGGTGCGCTGCATCCATGACTATTGTTGAAGTTGAACTGCTGCTGCAGCACCTCGTTCGCAAAGTTGGTGTGCACAGCTGCTCAAAGCTGTGCGGGGGAGGGGAGCAGGGGCAGTAGCAACGCAACGTTCACAGTGTTGTTTTAGGGTATTATCGTATTGTCAGGGGGTTGGCAGGTGTCTTGCTCCAGGACAAAGACCTGGTGGTTGAACTGCTGCTGCAGCACCTCATTCGCAAAGTTGATGCACAGCTGCAACAGATGCTGTCAGTAGGTTGGTACGCATGCCTGCAGAGGAAGCAGCCATACTGTGACTGAACTGCTGCATCACCTCGTTTGTGAAGCTGCTAAAGCTGTGTGAGAAGGGGGGGGCAGGGGGGCTGGGGGGGGGCAGGCAGCCATGCTGTGTTTGCAAACAGTGCTGTCGAGGTTAGAACAGGTGCTGTGAGTGGGCAATGGTTTGGTACGCGTGTTGCCAGAGGCATGTGGCGTTCACAGTGTTATCAATCACAGTGCGTCGTTAGGATTGCACCAGGTGCGGTTGGTAGGCATGAGTGCGTGGCGTGCGCTTCCAGAGGCACCAGCCATACTGGCAAACACACAGAGGCACACTCTTCAGTTGAAGTATACAGATACTTGAGTACTGTGTAGTATTGTATACCATATTAGGTAGTTATAATACTTCTGAGGGTACTATACGTATAGTACACGTATAGTATACGTACGAAGTATGAATGTTAGTGCTGCTTTCGGCGTCGCACCTGCGAGAGTGGGCTACTATGAGCGAGCTGAAGGCGGCCGTTCCCATGATGTGTAACACACTATACTACGCCATGTACTCTCATTAAACTCCGCTTTGGGCGCGGAAAGCCCTTAGCACACGGTGCGCGAGTGACCAGGAAAACGATGATCAGACACACTGTTACTAGCAAACAAGCTGGCTACACTAGCCTGTGTACTTCTGAAGTATGCTCTAAAGAAAGCCTGGCATGTTGCCAGACACCTGCTCTAGCGGATTACAGCCCCATGTCCCAGGGGCCATGTCCTAGATGGATGTGATGTGGTACATCAGCGACTGCGCGCGTCCGCAAGGCGCACGCTGCTGCTCTCCGCCGGTCAGCCTGCACCAGGCCGCTGACACGCCGCCGGCGGTAGACCACGTGCGGTTTACGCCAAAACAAACAAAAAAAGTGAAAAAAAAGTGCCGGACATATTTCGGGGAGTATGTACTACTAGCAGTAGGGCAGCGTGCACCGATCTGTTCGGTGTCATAAAGCAACGTATGACGCGCCGCCGGGGGGAGGGCGCGCGCGACCTGTGCTACACAAAGGGCTTGACCACATCCATTTTTTTTAAATGAATAAAAAAAACATTTATTTATGAATAAAAAAAACATTTATTTATCAATAAAATAAACATTTATCTACTTCTGAGGTGCCTGACCTAAAAGGTTGAGCTCAAGCCCATTGACATGGTACACAATACCAAATGACGCGATGGGCGCCGCGCCGCGCCGCGCAGCCGTACCTGTTGCGCGTCACGATCTCAAAGCCGAGAATGTCGAGGATGCCGATGAGCGTGTCATTTCCGCTACAAAAAAAGCTTTAGCTGAATGATGTACCTCATGAAGTCTCTGGCGTTAACAAGTGAGTGTCAGTTCACCGCACCTGTTGCGCGTCATGATCTCAAAGCCGAAAATGTCGAGGATGCCGATGAACGCCGCGCTGCGCGTGTCCGCCGTGAAGCCGCCGCCCTGGTGGCACTCGTTGATGCGCCCGACCAGCCAGCCGAATGTCTGCGGCAGGCGCAGGTGACAGGGCGCGGGCGTGCGTGCTTACATTCCGGGGGGGCATGGCTCCGCCCCACACATCGAGTGGTCCGATTGGGCTTCGCTTGGCGCACTGCCAGCCCTGTGCACGTGGTGTGGCCGCCTCAGAAGAACGTGTCAAGTACCTACGTGTTGGCACTGTAGCCGCGCAACTATCAGGGCTTACGTCAGTGTGCATTGTACCGAGTGTCAAGGCTGTAGCAAGCGACGGGACGCGGGCGCGCGCTCACAGTGTGCCGCCAAGTGGGTGTGCCATGACCACTCTGGGCTTTCCTTTTGATCATGCCGCCGACCCTTCAGAGATAATTCTCCCAAATGGTCAAATAGTTGGTGAAGGAATTTTATTGTTTGTTTGGATGTTTAGTGCTACTGTAGTAGTACTTGTATTGGTATGATCTTACGTTTTCCGCCACACATGCATGCGGCTGTACCACACATGCCGACTACGCGCGTGTGCACCTGAGTCCTGTGCTGCGGCCACGCAATGTGCCGGGCCTCCCGCAGTGTGTGCCCGAGGAAGCGAGATGCTGCTGGCTGGCAGCAGCAGAGAGCAGCAACGGCGGACCGCCTGTGCGTGTGGCGTGTAGCTCTGCAAGAACGCGGACAGGCGCTGGCCTGCTGAGCACTCTGTCGTTGCTGCTGCTGCTGTTGAGCACCGGTGCAAAAGGCTGGCGGTCACCCGCCCCCGCCACCGTCTGCAGAACAGATGTATACACACTTAGTCTAGTCTAGCAGACGCGCTGTCGAGGCGGCACTATCGCAGCGGTCCACGTTGCCTACCAACAACAGGCAAGTTTTTTCTTCTTGGCTGCTGCTTGTGCAAAATCACAAGCAAAACAAGTTACCGATACTTCAAGGAGCACGTTTTTGGACGGTGCGCACTGCAACGTGGCCGCTGCTGAGCACCGCTGCTGAGCGACACTGCAGCTCAGCACGTTGAGCCTCCAGCCCCGGATGCCGACGGGTGTGCGCCTGCGCAGGCCATGCTACTGCCGGTCGCTGGCGCCACTGCGATGCAGTTTGTGCTGCTGCTGCTGAGCACACCCACTAGCGCGGCTTACCTGGCCATAGATATGCTTGATAAGGCCATCCAGATTCGCCTTTGCCTGGGTCTCGTTGAGCGGGATGGAGATCCAGCTGCGCCACCACCGCCGCCGCCACCGCCGTCGCCGCCGCCGCCGCCGTTGCCGCCGCCGCCATTGCCGCCGCCGCGGTTGCCGCCGCCGCCGCCGCCGCCAACGCACGCACGCCAGCGGGGCAAAGTGAGTAGGCACGCGTCAGCAGTGCCCACTTGCCTCAGGTGTTCCAACGTGTTCCATACTGTCCCAGGGTACGGTGGACACAGGTGCTGGCGATGCCGCTCGCATGGAGCGACGCCAATGGTTGTTTTGTGACCGTGCATGCACGTGGCGCCGTGGAGGTGAGCAGGGCCTGCAGCTGCTGCGAAAATGTTCCAATTCGCGGTGTAACAGTACGCGGCCAGTGTATCGATTTCCCGGCTGAGTGCCGGGCCCCTCCGCATCCTTGCACATTGCAAATGCGCGCCATGACTTGCACCGCCCATCTATATCACACCGTTACATGGGTGCTGTATATACATTGTACCCACATATATGGTTCAAAAGCATACACACATGCTTCGAACACTGAAGGTATCAAACACTTCGAAGGACATGGTGATGTTAACATGCTGCCAGCCAGCTGCGCTGCCACCACTGACGCCACCGCCACCACCATCAACAGCAGAAGCGGACCACGCCACACCCTCTTCGGGCTGCAACCACGTCCTGCCTGCGGCCGCCGTCGCCGCGCGCAGGCGCCGCCTCACTCACCTCCCGGCGGCCTGCGTGCGCCGCACACGCATGTTCACTAATCTTCCTGTACGCCACACCAGGGGACATGATAACCATTGCCTACAACAGCCAGTGAGCAGAGCACGCCAGCACGCACGCGCTAGCTGCCGCCGCCGCCGCGCTTTACTCACCTCCCCGCGGTCTGGTACTGTATACCGGTACACACTTCTGAAGTTATTGTGCATGCATAAAATATAATGATGACACACAGCCAGCCAGGTGCGCCACCACCACTAACGCCACCGCCATCAACCGTCATAACAACAGCCGCAGCGGCGGCGCCACCGCGGCTGCAGGGTCGCCGCTTCTGCGGCCCGCGCGTGCTGACTGCCGCTGCCGCGCTCAGGCGGCGCCTCGGCTCACCTGCCGGCGGTCTGCGTGCGCCGCATGCGCATGTTCTCGCTCAGGTCCTCCTTCTTGAGCCCGAGGTCCGCCGCCAGCTTCTCCAGCGAGTGCGCACCGCAGCTCAGCTCCACCTGCGCCGCGCCACCCGGGGGGGGGGAAGAAGGCGTGCCCAAGCCGTAGGCTGCTCAGCAGAGGGCTCCTGAGCTCAGTCAGGGGACTGCACAAGCCAAGGTCCTGCTGAGCACAAAGTTCAACTTTGACGCTGACAGCAAGGTTTGCTGAGCACAAGAGCCGACCTCGGTCACCATTTAGCGACTGAGCCGCTCCTGCGCTCAGAAGATGTGACACAAGCTAAGGTACTGCTGAGCACAAAATTCGACTTTGACTCTGGCATTTCAAAAAGGTTGCTAAGCACAACTTCAACTCTGAAATGTGTAGGGACTGTACGCCACCGCCGCGGTTGCAGCCGCTTACCGCGTCGCCCTTGACGGAGAAGGAGATGTTACCCATGTTGAGCAGCGCCATGAGCAGGCGCCACAGGGCCGCGCGCTCCGCGGCTGACACGCCCAGCGCGCCCAGCGCCGCGCCCAGCTTTGAGAACTCCTTGAGGTCGTCCACGTCCTGCGGCGGTTACAATTCGGTTACACACGCACACACACGGGCTTTTTTTGTTAGTCTTTGAGGAGGCAAGGATTCGAATGTTGCAGCCGGGCTGAGCTGGCGTTGATGTAACTTGAGTACAGTAGCTGAAATGGGCGGGTCATGCGAGCACATAGCGAGAACTCCTGCGGCGACAGAAACATTCGGTTACAATTCGGTTACACACACACACACACACACACGGGTTTTTGTCTTAGTCCTTGAGTCAATGGTTCGAGCACTGGCTGCTGAGCCAACGTTGCTGTGATTTGAGTAGGTGAATTGGGCGGTCATGAGCGCGTGTTGCAGGTGCCAGCCACCATGGCGCGCCGTCTGTCGCTGGTGTACCCCCCCCCCCACCTGGCACCACACTCGTGCGCTGAACTTCTTGCAGCACACGGTGCTGGGGGGTGAGCCGGGTGCGTGGGACGCCACCAACC
>JAULBY010042354.1:0-13191 GCA_032358315.1 Ophiocytium majus
ACCACACAGGCTTCGGCCTGGCTTTCTGCCCCAGCCACGGGAGTACCTGGGCTCAGTCACCTTTTTGGCTTCTTTCATACATGAAAAGTCATCCAGGAGCGAGAAGAAGTAATACCGGTGTACATGAAAACTCATCGAGGAGCGATAAACTCCAAGTCTCCCAACTCTCGCACCTTCTGAAGCGCGGATTCCATCATAGAGATGTGGTGCGTTCAAGGGAAGGTGCAAGATTGAAGCTTTTGCCCACCTGGAGGGAGCCCCACGGGATGAAACCATCCCAGATGCCGATGATGCCCTTCTGCTCCACCATCTGCTTGGTGAGCTGCGCGTACGTCAGCGGCATGGTCTGCTTCGCAATCTTCAGGAACTCCAGGTAGTGGCCGCCCGCAGCCTCAAAGATCCAGGACACACCGCCGGAGATGAGGAACTTCAACCACAAAGAAAGGGGGGGCGCAGAGAGTTGAAGTTGTTGCTGAAATTAGGAATGTTAACACAAGTGGCTTTATTTGCGATCTTGCGGAACTCCAGGTGGTGGCCGCCCGCCGCCTCACATATGCAGGACTCGCCGCCAGAGATTAGGAACTTCAACAACAGAGTGATGGGGTACACAGAGTTGAAGTTGCACCTACCGAGGTCAGGTTGATTGCAAATGCTGCAAGATCAGATAAGTTAGGGATAGCCTTATGTAGGGTCAAACTTGGGCAGTCCAGAGGTAGTGGCCGCCCGCCGTCATAGGCAAGGAACTGTCCAAAAAAAAGTAATAAGTTTTGTGATGGGTCGACTTAGGAAGCGCAGGTACAGCCTGCCTGCCTGCCTGAACTTCAACAACAGTCATGGAGCACAGACAGTTGAAGTTGCAGATCAGACCGTACGATTTTTGCGGACAGGCTACAGGTGAAGAAACGGCAACACACCAGGGCGGACATCTAACTGCGCAAGGTTGCTGCTGGCTGTTACAGCCTTGTGCGAGCATAGGGAGCCCACGTGGTTGCCTCACCACAGTCAATATACACAATTATTTCGTGCTAGGGGAACTTATTATGCACAAAGGCGGGAGCTGATGCCAACATCAGCGCACTCTGGAAAAAAAAAAGCACAACTGCAGGGGGGGATACAGGCACTTGTACATAACTGATACAGCGCACTCGCAATATAGTGCGGGGTAGTGTCACCCTCCCTAGCACCACCCACTAAAGCAACACCAAGTAGGGCAGTGTGTATCATTTATACAGAATCATGTGGCTGTGACAGGTCGCTGGACCATGCACTGAACCGCATACCGCGCTGGATCAAAGTGCACTAAAGCACGCGTGCACTGTGGCGACATGCGGGGCTGACATAAGAGTGCAAGCTGCGCTCGGCACACACCAGGCGTGGCATGCGCAGCAGGTATGTATATATATATATAGTATACATATATATATGCAGATAGTACATATATATATATATATGCAGGTTCCCGCACGGTCTGCATGGTGGCCCATATGGTGCCTGCAGCTCTCTTAGTGATGGGCCAAAAAAAAATGTTCCAGTATATTCGAGGTATGCTGTATACCGCATGTGAAAGAAACCCAAAAGGCTGCTAAGCCCAGATACTGCCGTGGCTGGGGCAAAATGCCATGCCGAAAACTGTGGGGTGATTTGTCCACCTGGTGAAAAGCACCAGACAGCCCCCACACCTACACGCGCCGGTCAGTGTCCTTTAGGGCTAGGGATGAGTCAGAGTACAACTACCATCAGGGCTTACTTGTGCGGTGCCACCACAAGCCAGCCGTGCATGCTGCAAGGCATGATAAGTTTGAGAAATATTTCACCTCGTACACCAGGCGCAGGCGCGGGTCTGTGAAGGCGGTGGCGGTGCTGAACCAGGCGCAGTAAATTTCTGCGGCTGGGAAAATTATGTGGAAAAAGTAAGAAATTTCTCACCTCGTGCACCAGGCGCAGGCGCGGGTCTGTGAAGGCGGTGGCGGTGCTGAACTCGAACCGCCGTGACACTTCGCACACCTGGTTGGAAAGCGGCGGGCAGAGGCAGAGCAACATCCATGTGAGTGCCTGGTGGTGCATACTTCGAAAGTACATGTATGCCACAACATACACGTACAGTCTGTGCATCCTTCGAAGTGTTGTAGTACATACTTCACAAAAGAAGCATAGAATACGGTACTGTGTACATACTTCTGAAAGTACATGCATAGTACGCGGCGCGGCGGGCAGAGGCAGGGCAGCAGCCATGTCAATGCCTGGTGATGCAACAGTACTTCGTATCTACTTGGATTATTTCTTCTAGAACTTGTGCATGTACTTCGAAGTACTACCGTAGTATATGTATACTGTATGTACACATGCATGTATACACGTGTATACACGCATGCGTTTGGTCATGTGCATGTGTGTTTCAAGGGTATGTATACTTTTGGTGGCCAAAACACTCACCACGGCGTCCATTTCGCCCATGTCAGTGCCCCACACACGCGTGCCGAACGACCTCGCGCAGGATTCCGCATCGCCAAATTCAACTCCAACCAATATCTTCGATTTATTTGTCTATGTACATACATGTATACCAGTGCCTATTCCTTTCCCCCTGAAGGTGATAGGATTTGCCAGTTACAACTGGGGGGGGAAGCAGTCAGGGACGCCCAGTTAAAACCTTTAAGGGGGGGGGAGTCAATAGGGAAAGAGTCTTCCAAGGGTCTATTGGGCTCAGGCAACACCCGCGTGCATTACGGCCGCTGGTGCTGCGCGCACTTTGCGGCCGTTTCTCGGCAGCAGAACGCTCCTGCAGCTTTACCCAGTTCCGCCGAACGAGCTACTGGCCGAGTGCAAGCTTGGCCATGTCAGTGTGTGGTCGGGCCAGACCGCTTGGCGCTGAAGGCAAGCAAGCCTTGCCGTGTTGCAGGGTGCTCTGGCCTGGCGCTGCCGCCCAGAGCACTACCAGTACCTGGTGTGGGTCTGCTACTGTTGCTGCTGCTTCACCAGCACCACCGGGGTCATCCAGTGGGGGGCAGGAGGCGGCAGCAGCGGCGGCACGGCCTGGGCGACTCTGATACGCATATCATGCCCTCTGATGACGAGCAGCCAGGCACGGCTGCTGCTGCCGCCCCTGCTGCTGCGTCAGCCAGCTCTCCTCCAACAAGTACCGGCCCTCTTCGGTGAAAAAGCGCAACTGCAGCTGAACACCATGCGTTTCCAACCACAACAGTGACAACTACAGTCACTGTAGATACCGTCAGGGGTGCACCCTTAGGCACGGCCAGTTGTTAGGAGGGCTCAACGGGCCAGGGAGCACCAGCTTAAACAAGGTAAAACCAACAGGGAGCACCAGTTAAAAAGGGGGGGTAAAACAATTAGGGAGCCCCAGTTAAAAGGGGGTAAAGGGTGGGGACGCCCAATTAAAACCCCCCTATTACCTTTGTGGGGAGAGGAATAGGCACTAGACCGTACTTCTGTTCATGTATGCGTGTGGTCATGTGTACATGTGTGCTTCAAGAGTATGTATACATACACTTCGAAGTACTTGTGATGGGCAGAACACTCACCACGGCATCGATTTCGCACATGTCAATGGGCTCCATGCAGGCATGCCGAGCGACCTCGCATAGGGTGCCACACCAACTTCAACATCATGTACTAGCTCCAACTCTTCTCTTTCAAAACTTGTTTGAAGTACAGTGCATACACACACATCAGCATCCCTAGCCCTTAAGGGTACTCACCGGCGCGTGTAGGGTGTGGGCCACTGGTTCTGATCAAGTGGGTAGATCACCACACAGGCTTCGGCCTGGCTTTCTGACCCAGCCACGGGAGTACCTGGGCTCAGTCACCTTTTTGGTTTCTTTCACATGCAGGTACAGGAGCCTTCGAAGTACGTTACACTCACCAAGCGGTCAATCTCACACATGTCAATGTGCTCCACGCACGTGTGCCGAGCGACCTCGCGCAGGATGCCGCTGTCGCCGCCGCCGACAATGAGCACGTGCTTGGGCACCACCAACCTCAACTTCAAGTATCAACTTCAACTTGCCTCATTGTGCAAGTACATGTGAGCAACCTCTCGCGCAGGATGCCGCCGTCGCCGCCGCCTACAACGAGCACGCGCTTGTGCAACACCAACTTCAACTTCAAGTGTTAACTTCAACTTGCCTCATTGTGCAAGTATATGATGTACACATACTTTTTGAAGTAGTTTGAAGTACTTTGAAATGCTTGTGATGGCAAAGCACTCACCCCGGGGTCGATTTCACACATGTCAATGTGCTCAACGCATGCGTGCCGAGCGACCTCGCGCAGGATGCCGCCGTCGTCAACTTCAACTCTGAGTATTAACTTCAACTTGTCTATTTGTGCATGCCACTCAAAACTCATGATATATATATATATATAAATACTTATAAATAAGAAATTATGCGCAAAGCACTCACCACGGGGTCGATTTCGCACATGTCAATGTGCTCCACGCACGCGTGCCGTGCCACCTCGCGCAGGATTCCGCCGTCGCCGCCGCCGACAATGAGAACACGCTTGGGGCTGGGGTGCGCAAAGCACGGTATGTGCGTCAGCATCTCCTGGTAGGCAAACTCGTCCCGCTCCGTGACCTGCAGCGTTTTTTTGGGGGTAAAAAAGCCCGGAAGGACAGCAGCACATGAGAGTGTGGCTCCAATGCCCCACACAACGTGGGAGGTAACACCAAATCCCACATCACAGTTGAAAACGTTTTTTTTTTTTGTGATCACGTGGCGTTTAAAAAACACGTGCCTTTGCATCTCCTGGCAGGCAAACGCGTCCCGCTCCGTGAGCTGCAGTTGAAATGTTTTTGAGCCCGGGAACGCATCGGCAAAACACGCGCACAACAGCAGCAATCAAACACGTATTTTACGGTGCACGCCGCCTCATGCACGCAAACAGCGGCATTGACAGTTTGATGTACACTACTTCCACTAGTACCAGTGTAACAAGTATTTCGAAGTACATGTACATAATATTTCAAGTACATACATGTATACATATGCTAGTATGCGTCAGCGTGCGTCTGCTGGTAGGCAAACTCATCTCGCTCCGTGACCTGCAGCGAAAAGTTTATTAAGCCCGGGAGCGCGGCGGAGAAGCACAGATGGTCAACATGTTCAATACAGGTTGACGTATACCAATTTCATGTGCGCACACAGTAGCATTACAGCAATATAACGGGGTACCGGAGCTCTCTATCACCTTTCATGTGGTAGACAACACATTTCACATCAGGCTGTACCATCTACTGCGAAGTGTTGCAGTGTGGTAGGTTCATTTACTACTGATATTGACACGAAAAAACTCTACTACCAGCGGTGTTATATTACATCACAGTAGTTACCAGAGGACACCATTATCAACGTTGTGATATGATTGTTGTTGTGTTTCTAAATAAAATCAACATCATCACTTCGTACTTCAAACTAGTACTTCGAGAAGTACGTTATACTTCAAGTACTTGCAGTAGTAATCGTCATACCCAAATCACGCTATCCAGCACCAGCACCTTGCCGCAACAATAACAAGTAGTACCTACACTTCGAACTGAGAGTAATCACCGCATGACATTTACCTCACTTGATTATGATAGATTAGTATTCTACTGTATTTGTCAAAAATATTATCAGTACAATGTCAGTACATACAATACCCGTATCACGCCATCCAGCACCAGCACTTTGCCATAACAATACCAAATACAGTACCTACAACTCGAACTAAGAGTAATCACCGGATGGTGATTATTTCCCTCCATTTGATTATGTGAATCATGATTCTATTGGTCAAAAATATTATCAGTACAATATGGTGATTGCTGTACCTGGAGGACGCCATCCAGCACCAGCGCCTTGCGGTAACAATATCAACACCTGCTTCGAACTAAGAGTCATCACTGGATGGTAATTACAGTGCACTCGCGGTTGAATGCGGGGTAGTGTCACACCCCTAGCACCCCGCACTAGAGCAAGACCTGCACTAAATCAGCTAGGGCATTGTGTATTATTCATATGGAATCATGTGGTCTGTGACAGGTCTCTGGACCCCGCACTAAACCGTATACCACACTAAATCAAAGCGAACTAAACTGCGAGTGCACACTGTATTTACATCATTTTTTTGATATTATTCTATGTGTCAAAAAAGTTATCATTACAATATGTGCTTTCTTGGACTGTATGTACTGGAGTTGGTGAACGTGGGTCTGCCTTGCAGCACGCACGGCTGGCTTTTGGTGGCACCGCACAAGTAAGCCCTGTTGGTAGTTGTACTCTGAATCATCCCTAGCCCTCAAGGACACTGACCGGCGCGTGTAGGTGTGGTCACCAGTTGGACAAATCACCGCACAGGCTTCGGCCTGGCATTTTGCCCCAGCAACGGCAGCATCTGGGCTTAGCATCCTTTTAGGTAACTTTCACAATATACAGCGTAGCACTTCAGTAGCATTTGATTACTGTACCTGGATGACACCATCCATCACCAGCAGCAAGTCACTTTGATATTATCATTGCATGTCTCACCATTTATTTTATTCATTTATTCACAACTTGTTACTACATACTTCGCAGTTCACATATGTACTTCGCAGTACATATATTATATATATCATATATATAGCACTTAGACTTCAAGTACTTGAAGTAGTAATTACCGTACCTGGATCACGCCATCCAGCACCAGAACCTTGCCGTAAGTGGCCGACTGGAACACCAGCACGTCTTGGAAGTCGCTCTTCTCGTGGTACAGGACCTGCAAAACCATAGCAACACACCACATGTCAGTCACAAAAGGGACTGCAAACTATAGCAAACACCACATGAAACTCAATTTTTCATAGTACCACATGCGGGCACGCTCTTTGTGTGTTACAGGACCTGCAAACCATACCACATGCGAACGACAGGAAACGAAGCTGCACACTAGGCCAAAAACCACATAAAACTCAATTCTTCAACGCCTCGGGGTACAGGACCTGAAAACCATAATAAAACACCACATGGGACTCAGAGAAGGACCTGACCATAACAAAACACCACATGAGCGTCAGAAAAGGAGCTACAAACTATAGCAAAAACCACTTACCCCACATGACAGTCAGTAAAGGACCTGCAAACCGTACAGCAACACCACATGAGAGTCGGTACTGTGCAGGAACTACAACGTCATACACACACATACATATATGCACACTGTAGTAATATATAAAAGTACCACTGCTTCCATAGCAAGCACAATACTGGCAAAGACCACATGAGTCAGTGCAGCACCTGCAGACCCCAAAAGCCACCACACAACATTTCACTGGGCAACATACTTCCGAAGTACTTGTGATGACACCAAATTAGGTACTTCAAAAACAGATCAAACCTGAGTGACGTTTATGAAGCGGCTGGGGTGTCAAAATACGGCCACCGCACGCGCCGGCCAAGCCTACCAACCAAAGTTGTTGAAGTTGAAGCCAACCCAACTTCAAGCCCCACAGATCTCGTAATACAGCTGGTGCACACATGCCCCCATGTCTTTGTGACTAATCTATACAGACTTCAAACCTTAAGTGCAAGTCATTTAGGATTGGCCAGCCACTCTCCCGGGTGCGCCCGGCGCCCTGCTTGCCCTGGATGCGATTAAATAATCGGATCTATGAGCATACACCACAAAGTTTGTGTATTAGTCGTGGAGATATGAGTGCATGTGCGCACAGACTTGAAGTTTTGCCTTCAAAAACTTCAACTTGCACCTCTCTCACCTTCTCCACCTGCAGGCTGGACTTTTGGCCGGGCCACATGGCCTCGACCCCGCTGAACCACCCGCCCGAGATGCTCAGCTGCAACCAACTTCATCTTGACTATTCACCTTTGTAAAATTCAACTCGGTAGTGTAGCATGCCTCCCCTATGTCTCGAACCAGTTGAAATACAAACTTCAACTTGGAGTTGAAGTATCTCACCTTCCACCTGCGGGCTGAACTTCTGGCCCGGCCACATGGCCTCAACCTCGCGGACCACACACACTCAGCATCAATCAACTTCAACTTGAAGTTTCACCTGAAGGAACTTCAATTTTCTCACCTTCTCCACCTGGAGGCTGAACTTCTGGCCGGGCCACATGGCCTCGACCTCGCTGAACCACCCGTCCGAGATGCTCATGGCTCCCGCGCCGCCAACAGCACCCTCCTTTGTAAGGGATTTCACACGCGCGCCGCCAACAACACCCTTTTTTGAAAGGGCCGCCACGCGCGCTGGTCCGCTCCCACTCTCCGATACTGTGGCGCTGAGCAGCTGCAGCAGCAGTAGCGCCAGTAGCAGTGCCGCAGCTATGGTTCAGACTGGCGCTTGGCTGCAGCAGCAGTAGGAGGGGGAGGGAAGTGGTGGGGTGAGCTGTGAGCGGCGCACGGGTGTGCACGCGGGATGGTGCGCATCGTGGGTGGTGGGGGTATTGGTGGAGGCAACGGGTGGCGCTGCAACACCTACAGCACCACCTTTAAGGAAGTGCCAGCAGCAGCGCCCAAGCCTCGGCATCGCAGAGAGCTCGTTAAATGCAGCAACTGCGCCGGCCGCTTGATGTGCTGAGCTGCAAACACGCGGAGGCGCTGAGCTCAAGCAGCAGCAGCAGCAGCAGCAGCAGCAGCAGCCGCAGCAGCCTGCCTGCGTTCCTGCGCAATGTGCGCTGCTGCCACCAGTGCAGTGTGAGGCGATCCACTTGGCGGAAGGCTAGTACAAACTGCCTGTGTGGCAGTAGCTGCAGCAGCGTACACGCAGCAGCTCACAAGCACGCACCCCCCCCTGCCGGCTGCTGCTCGGGACGCACGGCCGAACCACAAGCCTTGCTGCCTGCAAGATGCTGCTGGTGACTGTGGTGGCGGGTTATGTGCGCGGACACAATGGAAGCGCTAAGGACAGAGACACGAGAGAATGGTGTGAGGCTCGGCTGCCCGCCGCTGCGTGCCTCGTGGCGTCGCACCCAGTGCAGGATTCCCGAACCACACACCTGAGGTTGCAGTTGTGAACGTTGGCGGCAGCAGCCGCCTGGCCGGCAACGGGTGTGCGCTGCTAGTGCTGCTGCGTCTGCAAGGCATCAACA
This sequence comes from Ophiocytium majus, assembly GCA_032358315.1. Classification (NCBI taxonomy): domain Eukaryota; class Xanthophyceae; order Mischococcales; family Ophiocytiaceae; genus Ophiocytium; species Ophiocytium majus. The sequence goes on from JAULBY010042354.1 coordinate 9,087, forward strand.
GCAGTGGTTTGCTCTCCATGACACTCACCCTGATAGCTTGAGGCTAGGAGGGGGTCCCGAGTGGTGATGTGTCATGATGATGATGACATCGCTGCACACGCACGCAGTGCGACATCTCTGCTGAGCACAATCGATAGCCCTCTCTAATTGGTGGAACGCATGTTCACAATTGAATGACATGCACCCCCAAGATCGGTTCAGCGGCATGCATGCTAGCAGCGCGCGCGCTCTCGAGCTATCGAGCAAGGCAGCAGCCGCCGCGTGGGCACTGGTGTGGCGAGTCTGAGTGTCGCAGCAAGGGGGGGAGGTACTTGTGTACGCGGCAGCGCTGCCATCAGCGCCAGCGCCTCCACCGCCACGCAGTGGCACCAGGAGTACGGTCACCTTCGGGCGGGTGTAACAGGCTTCAGCAGATCGACGAGAGAGGAGCAGCAGCGGGGCCGCGGTGGCGTTGGCGTTGGCGGGAGAGGCATGCTGGCTGCGCGGGTGCTGGCGGTCCTGTGGGCCGTGGGAGGGGCTGCCGCATTCTACGTGCCGATCTTGGCCCCTCACAACTATGCTCAAAACGAGGAGGTGAGTCCATCCCAAGCAGCAGCAAACTCGAACCCACAGCACAACATGCCATCGCGAGCTTGTGTGATGATGCTGCCGTATCCGATATGGTGCAACAGCTCCGTTGTGCCGCACCATCACCACGCAAGGTTAGGGACGCCACCGGCAAAAGCCAGTCGTGTCCCACACCCCGTGTCCGAATCCCCATCCTTTGTCCGAACCCGATAGGAAGGTGGGAGGATGTGACAGTAGTGTAAGCGCTGTACCTGCAGTTGTGTGAAGAAGTGATACGGGGCGGCCCTCAATCTTCTCAAAATAACTTTTTTGTAACACCTGGTAGGGTGGGGCTGGCTCGGGCAGGGCGCCGTGTGTGTGAATGACAGCCAAATCTCGGTCATGGTGTGTTAACAAAACAGCCTAAAAGGTTGACCTATAAGCACAGATGCTGCTGTGGCTGCGGTAGAAGTATGTGACAATAGTGCAGGTGTGCTGAGCACTGCTTCCACTGTGAGCGCTGCTAAACCTGTTCAAGTTTAGATCACTTGGTTTCGGGTTTGCCATGCACTGTACCTGCTGTCGTGCCCATGTGATACAGTATGAGGCGGCCCTTATTGCCCCCACGGTCTTTAATCTTTTATGTATCGTAGGGGTGGCTCAGACAGGGGCGTCACGTGTGTGTTGAATCACAGCCAAATCTTGTCTGCTGAGCACTGCTTCCCCTGAGCGCTGCTGAGCACTGTAAGTGCTTCTCTGTAAAACCGATATGGGGCGGCCCTTGATCTCCTCACATTGTTGTTGATACCTGGTAGGGTGGGGGTGGCTCAGACAGGGGTGTCACGTGTGTGTTGAATCACAGCCAAATCTTGGTTGACAGTAACTAAAACAAATTCGGCAGCTCCCGATGCTGCCGTGGCTGGGGCAAAAGGCCAAAAAACCTTGCACTGATGTGTTGCCGGGTCACAATCATGTAGCTTCCACCCTACACGTTCCGGCCAGTACCCTCAAGGGCTAACGACGCTTTGGACCACAGCCAAATCTCGGTCTTGGTTGCAAACAAACTACACGCGCTGCCCAGTGCCCTCAAGTGCTGACAATGCTTGAGTGCTTCAACTTCAAACTTCAAGTCCTGCTGTGGCGCCCGCTGGCACCTACCAGCAAGGCGCGCTTGACAGTGTTGCCCCAAAAGTGGGCCGTGCTTTTGGCCCACAGCCAAATCTCGGGCTTGGTGGTCAACAAACGGCGAGGTTGCTAAGCACAGAATAACTTGCAAATGTGATGCCTCAAACGGTGTCAATCAATTGGTCAACGATAGTGACGGTGCGTGAAGGCGCACGGGCAAGGAAAAAAAAAGCTGCTGGGGCAGGCTGGGACCGCCTGTGTGCCCAGGGTGGCCCTGACCACATGTTTTGGATCTATCATCACAAAGATGTGCTTCCGAAGTACCACTTATACTATGTTGCCGGTAGGAGTTTAGCAGTATTGAGCTCCGCTATTCCAGCAAAAGTGGTGCAAACGTCCATGCTGTCACGCATGCGTCGTTCCACAATGAGCTTCTTACCGCCCGGCGGTCGCCTGCCATAACAGTCTATTTTGGCATGGTACTCTTATTAAACTCCGCTTAGGGCGCGGAAAGCCCTTCGCACACGGTGCGCGTGACCAGAACAAGGGATCAGATAGCTAGCGAAAAAGTTGGCAATGCTCAGCACTGTGCGTACCGTAAGGGAAGCCTGGCATGTTGCCAGAGCACTAGTCTAATGGATCACAGCCCCATGTCCCAATGGCATGGTACCTACCATCCAAATCAATACAAGTTCATAACATACCAGAAGGCTAAATCTGTGTGTATTATAAGGAGTATTGGCCTAAGCCCGTCTGTTCACCCCCACCCCTGCCTGTCACGTGAGCAGCAGCCGCGCGCGCCGGTGTCCCTGCTGCTCCACGCCACGGAGCGTCAAAACAATACTTTGAAGTACTTCAGAAAGCTTCACTAGTATTTATTGGCATCGCTACTACCACAAAACAATGTGTGTTCAGCAGCTGGCGCTGAAGATCGGGGTGACCAGGAGCAGCGTCGCGCCTCGCTGTTGTTGAGCAATTTACATGTGTGGTCGAAGTTGGAGTTGAGGTTGACAGCAACAGAGCAGCACCAGCGCACGTCGCATGACTGTTGCTTCATGCCACGGAGTATCAAAACATATACTCCGAGAAAGCTATATATATTGGCGTTGCTAATGCCATAAAGCAATGTGTGTTGAGCGGCTGGGCGGCCAGGTGTAGTTGAAGTTGAAGTTGGAGTTGAGGTTGACAACACCAGTGCGCGGGCACCAGTGGTACTTGCCCTGGAGCCGAGGTGCCGCTGCACGCGCTCAGAGGGCATGCCTGGGTGCTCAGCTGCGGACACAATACATTTATTGGGATGTTCACTGCATTGAAACTGCCCGGTGCAATTCAAAAGCACAAACCATGGAGCAGTACAAATATGAAGTATGCAAACGTACCTGTGTTTACGGCACCTCATACGTAGTGATGGGCCACAGCGTCTAATATTCGCATTAATCGCCGTACAACATAGGTAAACACGCCGTATGACGTATGCAGATGAACGTATTTGTACGGCAAATACGCCGTATATCTCGTTTTTGGGCGTAGAACTACGCCGTATTTTGTATAACGTACAAAATACGTTATACGCCCTGAGCCATCACTACTCATACGTGCAAGTATACTTCTGAAGTGCATGCCACACACACCAGCACCGCCCGCCATGGAGTAGCACATATATGTACGCAAACGTACCTGTGTTTACGGCACCTCGTACGTGCAAGCATACTTTTTAAGTATGTACTTTTATTGAACTCAGCGTAGGGCGCAGAAAGCCCTTTCCAGACGCCGCGCGTGACCAGAAAAAGGATGGTCAGACATGCTGTTGCTAGCGAACAAGCTGGCGATGCTCAGCACTGCGCACTCTAAAGGAAGCCTGTCATGTTGCCAGAGAACTATGCTAACGGATTGCAGCCCCATGTATGTACTTGTAGAAGTGTACATGTAAATATATTACTACTAGTACTATGTTGAGGGAGCGCACGGCCCTCTATGGCGACCTGGCTGACGACCTTTCCCTGGCAGGTCGAGCCCTAGCCTGCCTGCAGCTCAGGCCTGCCCGCTAGCAGCAGTTATTGTTTTTGGTTGTCCACAGCACTTTGTGTCCGTGTGCATACACTGCCGGGCATGTGCCGTGGCCACCCTTGCTAGCAGCACTTGTTGCTCTTGGTTGTTCATATGCAGGTTATGACACGGTCTTGTGTGGTTAGAGGTTGATGCCACGCACTTCGAAGTGTATACTCCCGAAGAAGTACATCAACACATACTACTACTACTACATGCTAGCAGCACTGTTGCTCGTTTGCACTGGGTTATGGGCTCGTGCCTACTTCTTAAAAAAAAAGTGCATGTATATGCATTTGGTGCCGCACATAAAGTAAGCCTTTGCTGTTGTACTACTCAGAAGCATCCCTAGCCCTTAAGGGTACTCACCGGCGCGTGTAGGGTGTGG
>JAULBY010042365.1:2847-13185 GCA_032358315.1 Ophiocytium majus
ACCTGACGTGGACCCGATGTCACACGCGACGCAGCTGCAGCAGCTGCCTACAAGCTTCTGCCCCGGATCGCACACTGTGATAGCACAGCGCCATAACATTGGCAAGTCTTAGACCTTAAGTCAGCAAACTAGTACCAGGTAGCAGACAAACGGACGGTCACCGACGTAAAAGAGCTGGTGCCGCCCAGCTGCAGCATGTGTGTGTACAGGGCCTGTCGTGGCTGGCAGCACAGTGGGTGCGATATACCCAAGTCGTACTGACAACTCCGCAAAAAACGCAGCCACAGAAGAGACCGCCACTGCCAGTAGCACCTGCATGGACCTAATAGTAGGGTAAGTTACAAACCCTCATGTTCACTGAAGCTCACCCACCAAGCACGCACAACCTACAACCTACCCGATGTGACCAAATAGTCAGAAGCATAAGTCCTGGGCAAATCAACGGTGGTCTGCACACACCTGCCCAGCCTGCTGCTCGAACTCACACACCAAATTAAATGGTGTGCACATGTTCTGTCAGACTGAGTTCGGCGACTTGATGAGCGTGCTAAAAGTTTTAATTAGTATTGGTAAGAAAGCAGTCATCATCGATGTGCGTCCACTGGCAGCTGCCCTAATCGGCCGACACATGTCAGCATGGCAACCTACTGGGCAGGCCAGGAAAGCGGTAATACTACGTAGTATACAAGTGGGCACTGCAGCAGTTGCCAACCTAATACTTGAAGTAGTAACAACGTTCGGAGACAGGAACACAAGGTGTGGCAGCCACCATATGGCATGCAAGCAGAGGCAAACTGGGCCTCGCCACATTGTCAAGCAGCACATCAAAGCTGCATCAACCACAGTGATGACTACCCCCGCCTCGTCAAGTCAACACTAAGTTAGGTTAAACCTACACACATGCAGACAACGTAAACAGTTGCAAAAATATCGTGAAACCAGGTGCAATAAGACAATACATGCACTCGCCTTGCCTACATCTGCTAGTAGCTACTCATACTACCAAGCTCTGAGTCAAACCAAGCTGACATGGGGCTCTGTACTGAGTCCAACTGCGATAATTATCGTGCCACAGCCTTGTGGCATTACTAACGCACAGAGTTTTATACTACAAACTTCAGAAGTAATAGACGCGGCAGACACCACCAAATTACCCAATGGCATGCGACCTAGGAGCGCTTATCAAGCCAGTGGGCACGGTGGTCACCACTGTTGTCACACTGTGGCGAAAGGCACACATACCTATGCACGCGTTCTGGGACTTCGCGCCAGTTGTCTGGGTGGATGTGCCACCAGCGCACTGTGTGCATATGTCAGCAGTGCCGCCAGTCGAGAACCAGCCTTTGGCGCACTCCGAGCAAGCCCTTGCAATGCCGTCATATGGGCCAAAACCCGCAAGGCAAACTGCAGCAAGGCAGCCAGGCCATCAAGCCAGTTAGCAGCATAATGCTAGCACTGTGACAGCATTTCTGACCACAGTGACTGTGTCCGCTCCAAACTGTCCCACTCTGAGTCTGTGCATGTGCACTGCGATGGCCACCACAGTGACTGTGACAGTAGCAGCAGCATGAGGCTGCTTGTAACAAAAGGGAGGGGAAGCCAAGTGGCACCAGTCCTATCTTTCTTTTTCCGTCTTGAAGTTGGAGCGGGTTCGACAGGTGTCACACAGTGACTGAGTGTCTGGCTTGGTGGCACACACCAGGACGTACAACTAACTATTGACAAGCCATTTGCAATGCAATGTCATACATAACTGCTGATTCATAATCTGCCACGTTGTGCCACCAAAACCTGCGGAGTGAAGTACAAGCCCGATACTAAACTACTGTAACACTGCGGAGCAGCTACAAATCCCGCTTGGCAGTACCTCTCTAAGACGAGAATACCAGCTGACATGGGCCAGTGCGACATAGAAGCTGACGTTACAACGTGCAGCTACTAGCTCGGATGTCACATGTTACAGTACCATGAAGTGTGTTGGGGCGCCCTGATGCCTAACCTCGCTGCTGCTACCAAAAACTGTTTGTCAATGAGTAAGTTCTGAACGCACCATTGCAGCTGGCTCGGCTCTTAGCACCAGGGTTATTGGTAGTCGTGCCGTTAGTGCATCCAATGCAGTCCGCTGTGGTCCCGCCTGCTGAGAAGGAGCCAATGTCGCACTTGGTGCACGATGAGGTTGCCACGTTGAAGGTCCCATATCCGCTGGCACACACTGGAGGGCATGGCAAATACGGCTTGGTGTCATTGACTGGGCAATTAGCAGCGGTTCAACCACTTCCGAATCGGAGTTTCATTTGCGCATGTTCAGTATAAAACATGCCACGCAGTGCTACAGCTGCTGCAGTTACACATGATGCGCCACTGTGAATATAAAGTACAACAAGGTGGTAGCTAATTCTGGCGGCAGCCCACTTTCCTATGTCAGACCGGGCTGGGCTGCCAGCAGTGCAACGCCATCTAAGGCGCCTAGTCCCTTACAGGGCATAACATTAAGTTACGATGTTGAACTTCAATAATCATCATGTACGTCGCCTGCAATGTTTATGGTGGCCCTGCTAGCACAGCGGTGCCGAACGTGGCCAGCTTCATCATGGTTTGTGGTGTACAACGAAATGCCAGTGGTTGGCGGGCAGATGGGTCTGACTCGGTGGCGCCACAGCCTGAATGGGCTCGGTGTCTCGCCACAATGACATTGAATCACCCTGGCAGCAATGCCTGACAGTGTGACAGTGTGCATACAGGCATGATACACGCCTTATGCTTTCATACAAGGGGGTCGCCGTATTTTCCACGTAGTATTCTACATCGCGTGTCAAATGCATTTATATTCTCAGAAGTTATACGCCATGACCCACCGTGACCCATGCATCTGCCAGTGGTCTCACCACCTGGCAGTGCGTACCTCATCGGCTTCTCAGCGTGAGCAGAGGGTCACATCTGATGTGCCAAATGAACCCACACCCGGTGAATTGGAACCAGCCAGGCTGAGCGGCATAGTAAAGTACTTTGACGAGTTACTAATCAAAGTACGAAAAAAAAATTCATTTAATGTTGAAGGTAATTCACTGTGGATCACCCGGCCCATTGTTGTAGAGTCATGTCAGCATCAAACTCTCAGCACCGGCACTGCTGGCATTCAGTCGCGTGAGCATCTGCTCCAATCATTATGTTTGCCTCCAAGGCCACGCCTTCCTGTTTTGCGAAGTCACACTAAACCGCCACAGTTACTGTAGTTGTACAGTTAGTGATAACATAGTTATTAGGTATATTATTCAAAGGCTTGTACTGCATCAAGCCCAGTGAACAGCTTACGTGCAGTGAAAAGGGGCAAAATAATATCCGTAATTAGAATAATCAGTGTACATGGTGGCTACAAAACACTTAGTCTATCACATTACGTTGTGCCACCCAGTGAAAAAGGCTGGCTTGGTTGTCAATGGGCCACTCAATCGGTGACGGCACACGAGGGGGCACAATCATTATGATTGTCACTGAGACACAATTATTATGGCAGTGCAATGCCATAATAAACTTTAAAATTTGAAGACTGCTGGACCGATGATAATGGCAGATTTGGCAAGCGGCCCATCTGCGACGAGCAGTACTTTGTAATGGTCCACACCGCTGGTCAGCATACCGTTCCTGATACTGTCTGCTGTAGCGAACAACAAGTTGAACCAGCCTGAGGACTTAAACGCCATATGAGCTATGAAGGTAGACAGGCCTTAGTTAAACCCCAATACTTCACCTATGGAAAAATGGCACGCACCATTGCAGGACTGAGCGGCAGCTGTAGTGGTTGTCGTGCTGACACTGCACAGCTGGCAGGTTGCGTTGATCCCGCCTGGTGAGAATGATCCAATGGCACATTTCGTGCACGAATGTGTTGCCGCGTTGAAGTTTCCAAATCCGCTGACGCACGCTGGAGGGTAAGGCAAGCGAAGCAACGTAACTGGCAATCAGCACAAGCGCACCTAGCCTAGTGGTACTACTGGTTCAGAAGGTCATTTGCGCATGTACAGCCAAATGCACATGTCTCGCAGTGCTGTAGCAGCTGTACGCCCACACAGCACCTCGCCACAAGGCGGGGTCTCCACCAGTTTTAGCCGCAGCCCGCTGTCTGCTGTGAGACCGCCACCGGCAGTGCAGCGACATCCTAGAGACCTAATCCATTCAGGGGATTATATTTTATCTGCACCATGGTTTTGCGTTCAGCCTGCCAGCATGGCAGTACCAGGCACATGGGCAGCTCCTCGCCAACTCTTTCTTACACAAACTGGGGCGGTTGGGTCGGTTTTGCCACTGTGACAATGCACTTGGCCATGGCTGCAAATGCCCCTATCCAGGTGACTTCAAATTAGTCTAAGAATGGTGCATACAGGGGGGGTGTCAACTCAACAAATGCAGACATAGCAGCCAAAGTTGCCTGCAGGCTACTAGCAGTGCCACTACATGGCACTAGATCAGGGCGCAGTGTCACGCAGTGCCACATGTAGCCTGTGTGTATGTAGCTGTGCGGCACCAAGCGGAATGGTGCCATGTGCAGGAAAGCACACACCGTTGCAGTCGCCAATAGCAGTTGAGCCAGTGTTTAGGGTGGTGGCGCCCGTAGGGCAGCTTGTGCAGGCCGCGGTTGTCCCACCCGCCGCGTACTTTCCCTTGGGGCAACGGGTGCAGGATTGTGTTGTTGTTGTTGTTGCCGCGACTAATAACCCATATCCCGCTGCACACACTGCATGGCGAAGTTTTAACATGACATCAGAAGAAGCAACTCCTCTGAGACACGAGACTCGTGAGAGCTGCAAGTTGGGGCAGGCGCCATTCACTGGCAAATACCGCTGTGGCAGGAACAGTTGCTGGGCAGTCACAGCGTGGCGTGCTAACCCTACAGGCAAGGGCGTGTTGAGGGTCCGCACCGGCAGATCTTCAGGTTCAACTTGGTTCCATACACACACTCTTTGCTTGACAATGTACCGCAAAGTCACAACGTGCTAGACAAGCCTGAAATCCGATGCTGTGGTACTGCAAGCCTCGCCAACTAGGAGTTGCACCGTGACGCACCATTGCAGCTGCTCTGTGACTTCGCGCCACCTGTCATGGTAGTCGTGGTGACAGGGCACGGCTGGCAGTTCGCCACGGTCCCGCCGGTTGAGTATGAGCCCTTGGCACACTTGGTGCACGATTTTGTTGCATCGATGAAGGTTCCGTATCCGCTGGCACAGACTGGAGGGCACGGTAAACGCAGCATCATTGTCGGTGGTCAGCAGTGGTTCACCTAGTTCGCAGTTTCATTTGCACATGTTCAGTAAAGCACATGTCACACAGTGCTGCAGCCGCTGCAGCTGTATGCTCTCCTCACCAGGTGCTCTCCACTTCTTTTCGCAACAGCCCTGCCTACTGTGAGACAGGCCACCGACACTGCAGTGCCATCGAAAAAAACTAGTAAACTGCCCAGACAGGCATGCCAAAAGTGCTTCGATTAGCCGTGTCAGCACGGCAGCGCCAAATGTCAGCAGCTTCAGGACACTGGTGCATGAACAACGGGCAGCAGTTAGGTTTAACTTGGCGGCGCCACCGATTCAGAGGGCTTGATCTCTCATGGTCCGCAAACCAGGGGACACTCTTACAGAGCAGGTGAAGTTTTGACACTGGCTGTTTCAGGCTGGTGCCACAAGCTTTGCAAGTGTGTAAGTCTTCAGCTGTTGTCGCAGCGCTCTTGCGCCTGCACACCTCACCACATTGCAAGTTTCTTTGACCGTTCAGTTTTCTTGAGAAGGCAGAGCATATGTGGCACAGACGGGAAACTTAAGCCGATGTTGTGCCACCAACTTGGGGCGGGCAAATGTGTGGGTGGCAACAGACTTGCTGACGGCACATTGCTGACAGCATAGCACGAGGCACAACCCTAATGATTAACACGCGTTGTCAATTGCAGTGTATGCCTCCGGGTGCTTGACCTGTGGTACATCAATAACTTCATTGCTACTAACCAACCTATCACTGACATGTATGCTATAGATTTGTATTCCGAATGCCACAGTGTCCACCCTTTAAGTTGCAAGCAGTCAGCTGTGACTAGTACTTTGTATTGCAATATCATAATGGTACTAAGCCGCTTGATCCACCAGCATATGCCAGTGTCAGACGGTGACTTATAAACTGCTGGCAATGTCAACCTGAAATTCGATGTCTCAGAGGCCACATGTAGTGGGTCAGGCGAATTAGTAATGTGTGTCCCCAATGCCACAACCAACTTGAAGCAGGTGCTGCACGCACCATTGCAGCTGGTTAACAACTTGGCGCCAGTGATGGTGGTAGTCGTGCTGATAGGACATGACGAACAGCCCGCCGCGGTGCCGCCTGTCGAGTAGGAGCCCTTGGCACACTTGGTGCACGTGTGTGTGGCATCGACGAGCGTTCCGTATCCGCTGGCACACACTGGTGAAGGAGTGTATGGCAAATGCAGCGTCGCGAAGGAGTGTATGGCAAATGCAGCGTCGTGACTGGAATTAAGCATAGGCCCACCCAGTTTGGGGTTCAGGTTTCATGTACGCCATGTGCAGTCAAGACACTTGTCACACAGTCGTGTGGCAGCTCTACTAGTAGTGCATTTGCACCAGCCCATGTGATTCACCAGATCCTTGCCACTTCCGACGGCAGCCCACTGCCCACTAGTAATACGGTAGTACTTCGAGTAGTACTGTCACATTGCTGGCAGTGCAACACCTACTAATAGCCTATTGAACTGACCGAGTTCCTTCAGATACAGATAATATTGTGTGATTCTTATCTGCAACCTTGAGCCGTCAAGTTACCAGACTAGCACAACATAATTACCAGCACAACAGGGCCAAGCACCTGCCACTGGCAGTGGGCAGCGGTAGAACAGTATTGGTGCACAGTGAACTGGGTCTGATGTGCCACAATGGCCTTGGCCATGGCTGCATATGACGTGCCTAGGCAGGTGACATCGAACGTGCCTCATACTGGTAACCATTATTTATAATATAAATGGTAACCATCATGGTGGAAACTGGGGTGTGAGTTCAACAAATGCTTACAATAGCAGCCGAACTTGCCTGCAGACTAGACAAAGTGCCACATTTTGTGTGTGTGTATACCATCATAATAGCTCTGGAGCACGAGACGGAATTGTACCATGTGTAGGAGAGCACATACCATTGCACATGGCAACAGAAGTTGAGCCAGTGTTCTGGGTGGTGGCGCCCGTAGGGCAGCTTGTGCAGGCTGCCTGCGTCCCGCCCGCCGAATACTTGCCCTTGCTGCAGCGGGTGCACGATTGTGCTGTTGTCGCTGTTGCCGCGACAAATGACCCGTATCCCGCGGCACAAACTGCATAGCAAACATGACATCACAAAAAACAACTATTCTTGTGAGTCACAGTGTCTCCAGCAGCTGTCTGCTCATGAGAGCGTCTGTGGCCACAGCGAGTGGCCCAAGGGCGGAACCCTCAGCACAACTTGCACAGTGAGCGCCACATCACTGATGCTGAAGCACCCATTGTATCCATGATCCTGTCAAGCAGCAGAGTTTGACTCACATGTTGGTACCATCAATAGGTGTCTATGGCGGTTCCGACTATTAGTCAGCGGCGCGAAAGGCGGACACCCACGCGCAGTTTCATACCGTGTGCACACTGTCACAGCCAGCGTGGCTGGGCCCTGGCCTGGTGAAGCACGATCCTGCGAAAAATAGCATCGGTTCTTCATCAGGCCATCAGACTGAGTGAGCAGTAATCATTAGGCCAGCAGTGCTTCACACTCTGACTCACCATTGCAGGCACTCCGGGATGCGCTTCCTGTCGATTTCGTGGAAGTACCGGCCGGGCACATGGTGCACACTGCACCTGCGCCTCCCTTGCTGAAATACCCGACCGGGCAGGTGCTACACGATCCGTCCGCAGCCACCCCCTGGCCAGAAAGGCAAACTGCAGGCGACAGTGCCAGTGGTGGGTAAGACTCGTGACGGCATGACATTCGCAGGCGACAGGCATCTGGAAGAGGACGCTCAACAGCCTGGCATGTTACCGTTTCTTCCTTGAGATCCTTCAGAAGTTAACCAGTCAATGCAATTTACGGCTGCGGTTACCGCACCATGTGACAGTGTGATAGCATCATAGTTACTGTACCACATATATGTATACATGCATGATAATATGTACTTGAAGTACACAGTGCTTCAAAAATGCCGGTATGGAGCTAAAAAGAGACACACATGTAATTTGTGAATTGAATGCCATGCAGTACCATGCGTATGGCAAATCGGTGCATGCTATTGCTTCCCCTGCTCGGACTGTGCTGCTGACTGCTGGCTGTTCATCGGGACCGTTGTCACCAGACTGAGTGCCGACTGGACCTATTTGTTAGTAAATTTCTGCTGTCCAGCTATTTGAAAGCATGCCACCATCAGTCACCCAAACGCCCGTTCCATGAGGTTATTAACATCATGATGTCATTGAGTCAGACGTGAATGATTGCGGACTCACAATGGCACGGCGGCACGCACAGAGTACAGGCAAGCACACTAAGCATTGCAGATGCGCTGGAACTCACCAGTTGCGAGCTTCCGTGGTGTGCCTGCGAAGCGAAACGAAGCGGAACCACGCATGCGCACGCGGCGGCCGGGTGTCAAAGCGCAGCACCACATGACAGGCAGGTGCTTGCCATAGTGGAGCAATGGTGGTCCAGGGCGCCTGATGCGCTCTGTGCCAGCCTTACAGTCATCTCTGCAATACCCGACGTGATACTCGTACCACTTGTTATTTTCACTCGAGTATGATGATCGAGTGCACAGTGACAAATTGTCATTGTCAATTTGTGCAAATTGTCACTGTGCACTTGATCCCGATCCCGTTTCAGCAACATGTTACGTGTAAAAACATTTGTCGAGTACCACTTGATTGTTGTAGACACGGACAGCGAGTGGTCACTCGTTATGGGTACTCGACTCGGTTTCTGAGTGAGTGTACTCGTAGCTGACTGACTCGTCCCGCCCGTGGGCAGCAGGCGAGCTTGTTAGGCGAGAGCCCCCCCCGGGCCGGCAGAGACGCGAACATTCTCGGCTACTGCTGCAGAGACAGTAAATATTGCTGGATACTATGCTGCAGCAGCTGTCGGCATGCTATACTCCGAAGTATATGTATATGGGGTGCTTGCCCCCTTGTCGAGGCTTGCAAGGTGCAGCACGGTGCCCACTGCCGCAATCACTCCCAGCGCTGCAGCTAGTAGTACGCAGCTCCTGTGGCTGCCGCGTGCGCCTGACAGCGGCACGCTGCCCGCCGGGCTGGCCCAGCACTCTGAGCCCTGGCGGCTCCAGCGCTGCAGCCCAGCCGCAATCTCTGTGCAACTACAAAAAAAGTGGCTGCGGCGCCTGAATGGAATGGCCGGGGTGGTTGGCGTCACTAACCTGGCAGCAGCACGGCCGGACCGGGTGCAGAGTCATGGCTGACGAAGGGTTGAAGAACTGGCGCGACGGCTGCTGCACCTGCACTCTGAGGCTCGGCCAGCTCCGTTCCAGCAGCGGACGCGCCCCAGTGGCCCGCCAGCACTAGCCCCACAAGGGTTAGTTCGAGCAGCAGGATGAGGGCTCTTTTCGAGAGACGCGCCACCGCGGACACCCTCAGGCTGGCCATCGGTGGGTCGGCCATGCGCCGCGCAGCGCCGCTGGCAACAGCTGTAACCTGAGGCCCTTGCTGATCCCAGGCGCTCCTGCTGTGGACTGCTCTCGAGGGTGGCCACCCCTTGCTTGAGTGCTGCTGCGTCATCCGTGCCGCACTCACGTAAGTCCTGGCACCGGGCCAGGCCCCCCGGTGAGGCAGGAAATTTCTGGGTTTTCAGAATTGGATCTCCTCCCCCTTCTGAAGGGTTCCAGGTACTTCTGGTCCACAGGCGCGCTCCTGTTCCGCGCGCACCGCCACAATTGCGGCAGCCCCTCGGTGATGCCTCCCCGAAGCCTCGCGCGCGTTTTCACATCCTCTGCCTCTCTGTCAGGCGGCTCGACCTGTGCCCCTCGCGAGGGCTGCCGCGTGCGTCATCGCTACGACGCACGCGCAATGCGCGCATGAAAGCGCGTAAACCTGCCGCCCCGCAGTGGGGGCCCAAAACACCTGTGCCACGAGTGGCCACTACTTGACGAGAGTTCCCCCCCCCTCTGCTGTGCGACCTTCCCCCCTCCCCCCCTCTCCCCTCCGCAGACCCCGTGCGTGTGGACAGAAGTTTCCGGTTCCTACTTCACTTACTTTTTTCGGCAGTCCAGAGTCCGCGCGCGGCGGCCCGCGCGGGGGCCCGGCCGCCGCGCGCCCCCCGGCCCCCCCCCCCT
>JAULBY010042376.1:0-13184 GCA_032358315.1 Ophiocytium majus
TAACGGTTCATATAGTTTATATGTTTATACAATTACTGGCACTAAAATTCAATCAACTAGATACGGTGATACTGCTGGCGCCGGTACTACCACTAACGCGATACCATTAAACGCTTGGATTCATGTTGCTGCTGTTCGAATTAGTGGTACTGGCTACGTGTATGTTAATGGTGTATTAGATTCGGGCGCAACATATGCCATGGGTTCAGTAACTAATGCTGGTGCTAGTACCGGTGGATTAATTTGGGGATCAGCAGCTACTGGCGCTGGATACATTTCCAACCTACAAGTTTCTATTAATAGAAAATACATTAATAACTTTGTAGTCCCAACCTTACCAACTACAGCTACAACATCAACACAGTTATTGACCCTACAGACATCAGTTCCTGTTAACAATACGTCAGTGTTTGACTATGGTCCGTTTAAACACCAATTAACATTTGCTGGTGCTCCTGCTCAGGGAACATTTACTCCGTACGGATCAAACTGGAGTGTATACTTTGGTGCATCTGGAAATTATTTAACTGGGTCTAATGCCGGTTTTAACATCAGTGCAACAACCGCTACTTGGACTCTAGAATGTTGGATTTATCCAGTAGGTGCTGGCACTTTCTTCGCTATAGGTAATGGTGGTGCGTATGGTAATGCATTCTCCGCAGCCTGGGGATCTACCACCGATAAATTTACTTTCAGTGGTGGAAACGGTAGTGCAGGAGTATACAGTGCAACCAGTAGCGGAACATATTATTCTACTCAATGGTATCATGTTGCAGTATCTAGAACATCGGCTGGTGTTTATACCATGTTCATTAACGGGGTAGCAGATGCTACAGTGACATATAACGCCGGTGCTCTTACAGCGGGAACAACTTTTGTTATTAACGGTCTTTATGATAATAATGGATTAGGAAACGGTGGAGGTGCATCTTATATTTCTAACTTGAGATTTATATCAGGAACTGCATTATATACCTCAACATTTACTCCACCTAAAGCACCATCGAACCTAGCAACCAATACAATTTTGTTAACATGTGCAACAAACAGATATATCGATATTAGTGGTGTTACTACTAGTGCATCAATTGTTTCTTTAAGTGGTGCTGGTGATGTGAACTTGGGTACTAAACCATTAACACTGACTAATGCGAGCGGGACCTACAGTGGCACGATGAGTAGTACCAGTACTGGCGGTAGCCTGACCTTAAGTGGCGGTACTGAAATACTCTCAGGTTCTAATACTTATATGGGTCTTACCACCATTAACAGTGGTGCTACCTTAAAACTCGGTGCAGCAGGTACTGCTACCAATACCCCATTAGGAACTATTACATCCGGTACAGTAGTTAACAGTGGTGGTACTTTAGATCTTAATGGGTACACACTTGGAACTGCTGAAGCCCTCTCACTAAGTGGTACTGGTGTGAGTAGTGCAGGTGCTTTAGCTAATAGTGGCGCTGCCGCCTCTTACTCAGGACGGATTACCTTAGCAGGTAGCGCTACTATTATTGGTGAAGCTGGCACGATCAATCTTAGTAATGCTGGCACCATAGTAGGCGATGCTAATACGTTGACTTTAGGTGGAGCTCAGGGCGGTACTCTTACATCTAATTTAGATACTAGCGTTACATCACTAACCAAACAAGATGCTGGTATCTGGATTCTTGGAGGCGCTAACACCTACACCGGTGGCACCACCATTACCAACGGCACGCTTAAAGCCGGACGTGCCGCAACTGGCTCTGTTGGATCAATCACCAATGGCCCCTTTGGCACCAACACTATCTCTATTGGTAGCAGTGGTACTTTAGATACGGCTACTTACACAGTACTTAATGCTATTAATCTCAATGGTGGCACGATCACTACTAGCACTGGTAGCACCGGTACCATCACTGGTGGCATTACTTTAGGAGCAGCGAACTCCTATCTGACGGCAACTACTAGCACAACCCTAACGATTGGTAGTGCGATTAGCGATGCTAGTAGTGCCTATGTCTTAACCATTGGTACTAGTGGTAAGACAGGTACCATCATCCTCTCATCTGCTAACACCTATAGTGGCGGCACGAGAGTGTCAGATGGGACATTAGTCATTACCAATACAGGCAATATTGGTCCCGATACTAATAACTTAATGATTAATAATTCAGGCGTAGTCGATTTATCTAATTACAACTTAACAGTTAATGATTTATCCATCACCTCAGGTGGCTCGATTACCAATTCTTTATCAAATTCAAACTTAGTGGTTAATGGAAGTGCCACCATAGCTGGATCAGTTACCGTTAGTGGAAATCAAACCTATAACGGCGCCGTCTTAATAGGAAACGCCACAGGTTCTGGTGTGACTGCACAGATAACAGCCCTTGGCAGCATCACCTTTAATGGCACGGTAAATGATGCTGGAGCTGCCGGTACGAATTCCTTGACGGTAAGCGCTGATCCTGGTTTATCTGGATCTACGAACTTTTATGGCGTTGTCGGTGGGGTTAGAGCCTTAAATAATTTAAACGCATCTGGACTAGCGAACTTAAGAGCAGATATTTCTACGATGGGTTCACAAACCTATAACCATACGGTTTATTTGTACGCCAATGCAGCCACTGAAGTAACGTTGAATACCGTTACCTTAAATCCAGGCGCAGGAAATATTACCTTTAAAGGTACCGTTAATGGTGGCTGGGGAATGGGTGGAATAGTTTCTTTGGCAGTAGTACCGAGCACCATTTCACAATTAACTACCTTTAACAGTACTCTTGGCGATCAATATATTCCACTCAATCTCAGTATTGGTGGGGCCTCCTCATTTGCAGCAGATATCAAAACTTATGGGACTCAAAGTTATAACGGGGCAAGTACATTAACCGCGGCTGTTTTATTTACCAGTCTGGGTGCTGGTAGCAATGGAAGTATTACCTTTGCTTCAGCTATCAATGGCTCAGCAGGCATGACAGTGACTACTGATGGCACTACTTATTTAGGAGGTAGTGTAACGACTGCCGGCACACAAAGTTATACAGGCAATATCGTTATTAATGGCGGCATTACTCTTAGTACAAGTAATGCAGGCAATCTTTCTTTTGGTGGAACTGTCGATAGCGCTACAGGCAACCATTTCTCTTTAGTCACAACCACCGGAGCTAGCACTTCCAATACCACGACATTTAGTGGGGCAGTGGGAGCCTCTCAAGCGCTTGCTAACTTAAGTATTAGCACTGGGGTGCTTTCACTTGGCAATGTGACGCTCAATACCAATGGTATTTTGAGTATTAGCAATACTGGTTCTACCGATAGCCAAGTGACTGGCGTCATATCTGGAGCAAATAGCGGAGTTCAGCTGACTAAAGGCGGAGTAGGCAATTTAATTCTATCCAATGCTAATACCTATTCAGGTGGCACCACTATTACCGGGGGACTGTTATCTATTAGCAGCGATGATAATTTAGGGGCTGTCCCTACGAGCACTATCAGTAATGCGATTATCTTAAATGGTGGTGCCTTGCAGCTCATTGGCACTTCTAATGCTCAAAGCATCAACATCAAGCGGGGTATTACCTTGGGATCTTCTGGTGGGGGACTTGCTGCTACTGATTCCAATACCTTGACCTATGAAGGCATCATTGCAGGTTCTTCCAATAATTTAAGCATTAACGGAGCTGGCCAAACAGGCATAGTTATTCTGACTGGGGTTAGCAGTTTTACTGGATCTACTACTGCGAGTGCAGGTAAATTGCTACTTTCAGGATCCGGTAGCTTGGCGAGTTCAAGTGGGATTATTTTAGATGGCTCTTTCGATATCAGTGGTATCTCGCTACCTAGTACCTCTATTAACAACTTAATGCAGAACCTCGGTGGAGGGTCTGTCTTACTAGGGGCGAAAAATTTACACTTAACTGCTGCATCTGGGATTTATAACGGCACGATAGCAGATTTGGGTATGAGTGGGGGCACCGGAGGAAGTCTTACTATTGACTTGGCTTCATGGGTTAACTACACCTTAGGGGGTGCTAGTTCCTATACTGGATCCACTATAGTTTCCGGTAGTAATAGTAGTGTCTTAGTGCTTGGGGCAAGCACTATATTGTCCGGTAGCACTATTACATCGAGTCCGATTGGCGTCGCTGACATCACCATTAATAGTGGGATCACATTAGATGTGGCAGGTTTCACCTTAGCAAACCTCATTTATTTAAATGGCGGCACCATTACTAATAGCAGTACAAGTTCGATTGGCACTATTACTGGTGCGGTGAGTTTAACTGCGAGCAATTCTTATTTAAGTGCTGCAAGTTCAGCTACCCTGAATATGAATTCAGTAATCTCAGGATCGAGCGCAAGTAATGGCTTAACGATTGGTACGAGCACAGGAAATATACTCTTTTCCAAAGTCAATACCTATGGAGGTGGGACTACCCTAGCAAATGGCACGCTTACCTTAGGAATCGCTCAAGCCTTGCCTGATGGCGGAAGCGTAACGGTGAATGGTGGATCATTAAATATTGCTACGTATAACCAATCAGTAGGCGCAGTAAGTCTAGGCTCAGTAGGTTGGGGTGGTATTTCTGGTAGTACTGGAGTATTGACGGCAACGTCGTATACGGCAAGCAATACTAATGCTAAAACGATTAGTGCAATTTTGGATGGCGCAGGAGGACTTACTAAAACAGGCGCTGGTAGCCTTACCTTAAGTGGAACCAATACATATACAGGCGTTACAACGATTACTGGCGGATCTATTTATATTACTTCCGATGCCAGCTTGGGTTCTGTGCCAGCAACACCAACTGCTGGATCTTTGCTTATTAATGATGGAGCTACTTTACGTTCAGACGGCGCCTTCACTTTAAATGTCAATCGAGGAATTGCATTAAATGGTGTCGCAACGATCACGGTTGCTTCAGGGGCATTAACTGTTGATGGGATTATTGCTGGTACGGGTTCCTTAGTTAAAAATGGTAATTATCCACTGTACTTAAGTAACTCAAATGCGTATTCCGGCGATACTACGATTAACGCTTGGAGTGGCATCATTATTTCCGGTAGCGGAAGCCTAGGCAATGGCAGCTATGCTGGAAATATTATCAATAACTCGGGTGATGCTGCCGGCTTTACCTATTCGTCCAGTACAAATCAAGTTTTATCAGGAAATATTTCTGGTACTAGTGGATTAACTAAAAATACTGGTTCGACTAGCACGCTGACTTTATCAGGAACCAATAACTATGATGGCCTAACTACTATTAGCGCCGGTATTGTTCGTGTTACCAATAGCAGTGGTTTGGGTGGCACTACCAGTGGTACTACCGTAGCGAATTTGGCAGTATTGGAGCTGAGTGGCGGCATTACGATTGGCTCAGAAGCACTGAATTTAATTGGTACTGGCGCTTCATCTGGTGGTGCACTGCGTAACATTAGTGGCGCTAACTCTTATGCTGGTGCAATTACTTTAGGTGCAAGCGGGGTCAGAATCAATTCTGATGCTGGAAGCTTAAGCTTAAGCGGTGGTATTTCGGGTGGCGCTAAAGATATCTTCATTGGAGGCGCTGGTAACACTGTGATTTCAGGAAGCGCGATTGCCACAACTACGGGTAGCTTAACGAAAGATGGAGCAGGACTGCTCACCTTGAGTATTGGTAGCTCCTATTCTGGCGGCACCAATCTGAATAATGGCAAGTTGGCGGTAAATGCCTCGGGCGCATTGGGAACCTCAGGAACTATTAGTTTTGGGGGCGGTACTTTGCAATATACCGCTTCTAATACAAGCGATTATTCCTCCAGATTTAGTGGTGCTGCAAATCAATCCTATGCGGTAGATTTAAATGGCCAATCAGTTACTTGGGCTTCGAATTTATCTAGTTCAAGTGGTACTTTGCTAGTTACCGACAGCTCTATTGGTGCAGCTGGAGTGTTATCTTTAACGTATAACAATACCTATACTGGATCAACCACAATCAATAGCGGCACTGTCAGCATTGCCAGTATTACTGATGGCAGTAATGCTGGCCCCCTAGGTCAATCTTCCGCCCTTGCTACAAACTTAGTGTTTGGCGGCGGAACCTTGCAATACAGCGGCTCAAGCGCAGCTAGTACCAACCGTGCATATACGATTACTGCTGGCACTACTGTTACATTTAATATCAGTAATGCTGCAGGTACCCTCACACTCAATGGTGCCGCTGCTAGCACCACTGGTTCTTTAACCAAAGTGGGCAGCGGAACTTTATCCTTAGCAGCTGCTAATGGCTATACCGGTTTAACGACTATTAATGCGGGTACTTTAAAGCTGAGCGTATCTAGCGCAATTAGCGCTAGCAGTGGCGTGACATTAGCCAATGTGAGCGGCGCTACTCTTGCTTTAAATGGAATTGATGAAACGATTGGCAGTTTAAGTGGTGGCGGTTCAACAGGCGGAAACATTACTCTTGGCGCCAATAAGCTCACCGTCACACAAGCGGATGATGCTACTTATGCTGGTGCAATAAGTGGTACAGGTGGCTCTTTTGCATTCTCAGGCTATCGCTTACTTACCTTAACGGGTAGTAACGTCTATACGAGCTCTACTACTGTAGGTGGCACAGGAAGATTGGTTATTGGAGCAGTAAATACCTTGCCAACGACAACTATTGTCACTATTAATTCTGGTTCGATGTTAGATATCCAGGCAAACCAAACTGTGGCTCGAATAGCAGGAACGGGAACTATCTTTAACCAAGGCTTAGCTAGCAATCCAGTTCTGACTTTCGGTGATGACACGGACTTTACTTTCGCTGGCGTTCTTTCTTATGGCG
Organism: Ophiocytium majus; assembly: GCA_032358315.1. Lineage (NCBI taxonomy): Eukaryota > Xanthophyceae > Mischococcales > Ophiocytiaceae > Ophiocytium > Ophiocytium majus. Next base: position 6,795 of record JAULBY010042376.1, read on the forward strand.
CAAGTCCTATGTCCATTACAAAAGTGGGTACGGGCAAAGTTACCTTAACCAATACTAATACTTATAGCGAATATTCTAACCAAGGAACGACCAATATTAATGGCGGTATTCTGGCCTTAGGATCTACCGGAGCATTGGGCAGTGGTAGTGGCCCAATTAATTTTGGTGGCGGCACATTGCAATATAGCGCTAGTAACACCACTGATTATTCCTCCCGTTTTGGCACAACGGCTAATCAACAATATTCTGTTGATACGAATGGCCAAGCCGTCACTTGGAATACAGCTCTTATGAGTTCTGGTGGCACCTTAGTTAAGCATGGCTTAGGTTCATTGACACTATCAGGCGTTAATACCTATACAGGATCTACAACGCTGACTCTTGGCGCTATATTAGTAGCGCGAGATAGCGATGGTAGTGTTAGCTCTATTACTAGCAGTGCGATTGGTAAAGGTAGTTTAATTTTTAATGGCGGTACGATTTCTTCAAATGGAGCTACTGCTCGAACGCTATATAACGCAATTAGCCTCTCTAGTTCCGTTACAAATACGATAGGCTATAGCACGTATACCGGTACCATAACATTTGCTGCTCCCATCGATCTTGGTAATACAAATGATTCCATTACTGTAAATACAGGTACTACCGCAACATTTACCGGAATAATTAGTAATGGATCTATTACCAAGCTAGGCGCTGGTGTATTGAAGTTGACTAATACCAATTCCTATACTGGCTCTACAACCATTACAGCAGGAACTTTAGCCATTACGGGCACTGGTAGCATTCTTGCTTCCAGTGGCGTAACTAATAATGCAACGTTTGATATATCAGGATCAACAACTGGTGCATCAATTAAAACCCTATCAAGTGATATAGGTTTAGGCAGCGTTAAATTGGGATCAAAAGCATTAAGCCTGACCAATGCTAGCGGTACATTCAATGGTGTCATTGCAGATGGCGGTATATCTGGTGGCACTGGCGGCAGACTACTGTTGAGCACAACTGGTACTCAAACTATTAGCGGTGTCAATACGTATACAGGCGCAACTACGATTGGTAGCGGCACTACGCTAGCCATGACTGACTCTGGAAGTATTGCATATTCAACATCTGTAACAGCGACTGGTACTTTGGATATCTCTGGGGTGACTACCAGCACTTCGATTGTTTCTTTAACAGGAGCAGGATCAGTTAAGTTAGGTAGTAAGACTTTAATCATCAGCAATCCTAGTAGCGCAAATTTCACAGGTGTTTTGGCTGACGGTGGTTTAAGTGGAGGTGTAACTGGAGGAATTACCTTAAGTGCTGGTACACAAACGCTCTCTGGGCAAAATACATATACCGGCGCTACTACTGTGAATGGTGGAACCTTAACTGCTGGAGTGGCTACATCAGGAACTTCATATGGAGCCTTCGGTGTTAGTAGTGCTATTGCAGTGAATGGTGGAACATTAGCACTGTCTAGCTATGCACAGACTGTGGGTGCGGTAACGATTGGTGCTAATGGCGGCTCTATAACAAATAGTTCTAGTGCTGGTATTTTGACAGCCACCAGCTATACCTTTAATAACACCACCGGTAATGCTGGCACGGTCTCGGCTATCTTAGCTGGTGGTAGTGGCGTTAATTTAACTCAGGCTGGTTCAGGAACTACCACTATCTCTGGCATCAATACCTATGGTGGCTCAACTAGTATTACTGGAGGCACTTTAGTACTTACTAGTACTGGTACATTGGGCAACAGCTCTAGCTTACTCACAATTACCGGTGCCACCCTAGATTTACAAAGGGCTTTAACCATAGGCTCACTCAGCATGAGTGGTACAAGCCCAGCCATTACTAATACCACCGGTACATCGAGCCTTGTGGTAAGCGGTACCAGTACCCTAGCCAACAGCATTACCACCAGTGGCGCTCAAACCTACACTGGGGCAGCAACGTTAGGCGCTGCAACCATTATTAGCACTACTGATACGGCTGTTCAATTTGGTAGCAGCATCAGTAATGCTAGCGCACAAAATTTAACCATCAATGCAGGTTCTAACGATATCACCCTTTCAGGAGTGGTTGGCTCTGGCACCGCTGTGGGTGCAATTAATTTAAATAGTACTGGCATCACTACTATCAGTAACTCTATTAATGCGGTCAGCATCCAAACCAACACCGGCGGCACATTAGCATTAAATGGTGGAGCTGTTACAACTAGCGGCGCTCAAACGTATGGAGAGGCCACTACCTTAGGCTCTACTACCACATTAGCAGCAGGAAGTGGCTCTGGCTCAGTGACATTTAGCTCAACCTTAAATGGTGGTGGCACTGCATTAATCATCACGGGGAATTTGGCGCTATCCGCAGATGTGACTAATTTATCAAGTATTTCAGTAAGCGGTACAACGAGCCTTGGCGGCAATGTGACTACTACTGGTAGCCAAACCTATACCGGGGCTACAACGCTTATTGGTGCTGATCGAGTCCTAACTTCTTCTAGTAGTGACTTTTTGAGTTTAGGTACTATCAATGGCCTATACGGATTAACGCTAACGAATGGTAGTGGAGCAATTACTCTAGGATCAATTGGTAACAGCGACGCCTTAACTTTCCTAACATTACAAGGTACAGGCGCTAATACGCTTAATGGTGATATCAAGACTAGTGGCAATGTAGATTTGAAGGGAACCAGTCGAACAACTACATTTGATTTAGATCGCGCTATAACTACGACGATGAATGGTGCGAATGGCGTTATCACATTGGGCACCACCAATGCGGCCTATGGACTCACTTTGAATAGTGGTAGCGGTACGATTAACTTAAGTGGCGTTGGCGTAGCTGGAGATGGCATGTTACCGACCTCTTTGGCTTGGCTGATTTTGACTGGTACTGGAATTAATCATTTAGGTGGCAGCATTACTTCTTTTGGGCAGGTTAATTTAAAAGGCACTTCACGGGTAACGAATGTGGCACTTTCTCAGGCTATTGCCTCTGGTGCATCTGACCTAACCATGGGTAATGTGAATTTAAGTAATGGCGTGACATTGACATTAGGTGTTGCGGGAGTGAGCAACATCAGCATGGACAGTGTTGTTGGTCCTGTAACAGGTAGCGCCAATTTAACCTTCAGTAACAATGCAAGTCGCGCCAGTGATGGTATCAATTATGTAAGTAACACAGGCACGGTTACAGTCAATGGCAGTATTGGGACCAATATTGGAACCTTATGGCTTAATAAATTTACTGGGGATGTCAGTTTTAATGGCTCTGTACAAATTAGTCGATTAAGAATGGATGCCAATGCGCTCTATAACCTTTCATTCATTGGCTCGACTAATAGCATTGCCGATTTCTCCACCACCACACCGTTCAATACTACGGGTAACCTCACTTTAGGTAGCAGTGCTAGTAGCACCTTCACTATTGGTGGTAAGGCATTCAACTTATTAACTCCAACAGATGGCGGACCTACCTCAGTTACCTTGGCTGGAACATTTACCACCTCATTAGCTACCGCAGGTGCTGGTTCAATAACTCTAGGTGGTAGCGGCGTAACTTTACTCATGGCTGCTGATGTATCACTTAATAGCACAGCGAGCAACGGCAATATTACGATTAATAGCGCAATGAATGGTTTAGTGTCTGGTTCCAATAAGACACTGACGCTTAATGCTGGTACGGGCACTATTTCAATGACGGGCGCTCTCAGTAATATGGGTGACCTCACTTTTACTGGCAATAAGATTGCCTGGAGTTCAGCAATTGGTGGGGTGGGGGCGCTAACTCTGCAAACCACTACGAATTCACGAGTAATTAATTTACTGGGTGCAAGCGATGCGGGTGCCAGTACTTTTGATATTACTAAAGCACAGTTTGATTTATTAGGAACGAATTTCACCTTAATCACCGTTGGTAACGGATCGCAAAGTGGCGCAATCAATGTATTAGCAGATTACACCTTTGCTAACTCAGTCAAACTACAAACTTCTGGTTCGACCTATCTAGGTGGAAGCTTAACGGGCACAGGAAGTGCTGCCTTTACCATTACTGGACCACTTCTCTTAACTGGCGCTGATCGCTCTATTACAACGAATACCGGCGCCATTACTTTGGCGTCAATCGATAGCGCCTTAGAAGGGGGCGGCGATTTAATTTCTAATGTATATACAAGCTCTACTACGTGGGCAGTACCCAATTATGTTACTTCAGCAAATATTCTAGTAGTCGGCGGTGGTGGAGGAGGTGGTATTGATTCAGGCGGTGGTGGCGGCGGCGGCGGTGTCATTTATCAAGCTAATTACACACTCACTCCAAGTGCCAATATTTCTATTGGAGTTGGTTTGGGTGGTTCCGCAGCAAGCAACGGCAATCAATCTAACTTTGGTTCAGTGATTGCGCTTGGTGGTGGAGCTGGCGGATCACTTTCAACAGCTGGTTCAGCAGGGCCATCCGGTGGCGGTGGTGGCGGAAATAATGGTACTGGCTTAACCAGCGGAGGAGGAGCTGCTAGTTATGCAAGTGATTCTAATAGCACGACGTTTGGTAATATAGGCGGTAGTTCATCGGTTATTCAGGGTGGTGGCGGTGGCGGCGGAGCAAGTAGCACTAGTAGCGCTGGTGCTGGTACAGGTGCTACTAGTAGCGGACCTGGTGTTGGTGGCGCCGGATATAGTTCTGATATTAGCGGCTCAACTGTCATTTATGGCAGTGGCGGTGGTGGCGGCACAGCTACTGAGGGACTGTATGGTGCAGCAGGCGGTACTAATGCAGGAACTGGCGGATATTACTTTAGTTCTGCAAGCTCAGCTGTTGCTAATACTGGTGCTGGTGGTGGCGGTGGTGGGTATGCAACAAACGGCAGAAATCCAAGTAGTGGCGCATCGGGTGTTGTTGTCGTTTCTTATGGTGCGCAAGTGTATCGCGCACTCACTTTAACTAGTAGTGGCACAGGTGGCAGCGGCACCATTACGACTGGTGCAATTGGTGGCACAACGGCGTTGAAGAATTTAACGATCTCAGGAACCGGTAGTACTTTATTGGGCGGAAGCATTAACGCTACGACGAATGTCGATTTATCGGCAGTTGGACGTACTACAACTTTAACGAGCTCAAGCGTAGTGACTAGTAGCGGTGGTGGAACAATTAAATTTGGTGTTGTTGAGGCAAATTCTAGTGGTGGACAAGCATTAACTATCAATACTAGTGGAGTAACGACTCTTTCAGGAGCCATTGGCGCAACAAATGCACTTTCCTCGATCACCACTAATTCGGGTGGTAGCACCTCAATGAATGCCGCCTCGATTAGAACGACCGGCAATCAAACCTTTAACGATGCAGTTACCTTAGGCGCCAATACAAGCTTATCGAGCATTAGCAGTGGGAATATTAATTTTGCCTCAACACTAAATTCTTCTGCTTCTGATGCGCGTACCTTAGAAATTTCAAATGGCTCAGGAAGCATTACATTTACAGGGGCTGTTGGTTCAGCAACGAATGGCACCCTTGGCACCGTCACCTTAACCTCAAGTAGCACCAGCTTGATCAGCTCAACCCTTACAGCTGCTTCATTAACCACCACTACTGGCGGCACTACACAACTAAACGGAAATATCACCACATCAGCTGAGCAAAGTTATGGCGATAATGTACTGGTAATGATCTCAGGTCTCACCCTTACAACTACCAGCAATGGTTATGTCAGTTTTGCGGGCACCGTTAATTCTCAATCCGGTGAAACTAATGGCCTTACCATTACAACAGCGGGTTCAGGTGCTATCACCTTTACCGGCATTGTTGGTGGTTCCCAAGGCCTAGGTAATATCTCCTTAAACAGCACTGGAACTACTACTTTCAGTGCTGCAGTCAGTGCCACGCAGTTAGTACAAAATGCCACATCTGGAACCACTGCTATTAATGGTGCTTATATTAATACTACGGGTGATGTACAAACCTATAACAATAATGTCACCCTTGGTGCCGATACCACCCTCACAGTATCAACGGCGACCTTTAACGGCACTGTGAGCGGGGCCTACTATTTAGCCATTACTGGTAATGCCGTCTTTGGTAATGCCACAGCTGATCGGGTTTCCTTAACAGGCACTAATAAATACTTAACAGTTAGTGGCACCACTACTATTAACACCGATCAAATCACTACTAGTGGTTATCAAACTTATAGTGGGGCAGTCACCCTTGGTGCAGGTACTACTTTAACTACTACTAATAACAACATTACCTTTGGTAGTACCTTAAACAGCGATGTATCTAATCGCTCTTTTGCGGTAAGCGCTGGTAGTGGCACACTGCGCTTTAGTGATGCTGTGGGTAGCAACTACGCTTTAGGTGTAACCACAATTAATGCTGGGGTAGTCATCGCCGATAGCACGTTCTCTA
>JAULBY010042387.1:0-13182 GCA_032358315.1 Ophiocytium majus
CCCCCGCCCCCCCCAGTTCACTGTGCCAGGCGTAACTGTCCACGAGTATATGCGCGGCGGCGCCACATGCTCGGTTCTTCGGGCCACGGGCACTGACGCCGGTGCCGTCGCGTACCACGACCGTGCTCAGCAGCTGGCCCTATGGTACATCGAGACCGCCGACGGCGTCGACATTTCCGACGACCGATGGGAGGTCTACTACATTGTGCGCCGCGCCGCCGCCGCCGGCGACAGTTTCGGCGGCAGTTTCAGCGGTGACAGTTTCGGCGACAGTTTCGGCGGCAGCGGCGGCCGCAGCGGAGGGAACGCCAATGCCGCAGCAGCAGGCGGCGGTGACCACCCGGGCGGCGGGGGGGGTGACAGTTTCGGCGACAGTGGCGGCAGCGGCGGCGGCGGTAGGGGAAGAAATGGTGGTATTGCCGCCTCCGCAGCGGTGGCCGGTGTTGACGGTGGCGGCGGCGGTGGTGGTGGCGGTGACAATTCTGGCGACATTGCTGGCGGCAGTGGTGGCGGAAGCGGCGGGAGTGATGGTGGGGACGGCGGCAGCGGCGGCGGTGGCGGGGGCGGCGGCAGCGGCGGCAGTTGCAGTGACAGTTTCGGACGCAGCCGTGGTGGCGCCTGCGGCAGCGGCAGTGTCAGGAGTGATGGCGGGGGCGGCGGCAGCGGCGGTGGCGGTGGTGGAAGGGGCGGTGGCGGCGGGGAGGGAGAGGGTGCGGCGCTGGCGGGGTACTTCACCGTTTTCAGCTTTCGGAATCCTGTCAAGGGCGTGAGCATGCGCATCTGCCAGGCGCTGCTGCTGCCGCCCTACCAGGTTTGCACAGCTGCGCTACAAACCCTACTTATGGCGCACGATTATTGTACCGGCCACATACTATTTGATGTAGATAATACCCTGATGTAGGTGTATTTGGCACCATATATACATGAGATACTACTTCAGAAACATGATATTGTTAGGACTACTGAACCAACTTCAGCGTGAGCATGCGCGTGTGTTAGGCGCTGCTGCTGCCGCCCTACCCGGTGCGCGCAGACACGCTACATTACCTTTATAATGTGGATGAACACGATCATTGGACCGGCAACATACCATTTGGAGTACTTCGTACCCTTATGTAGGAGTATTTTGTACCATGCACTACCGCAGTATTATAGCATTGAAAGACTGCTGAATCAACTTCAGCGTGAGCATGCCAGGCGCTGCTGCTGCCGCCCTACCAAGTGCGCGCAGCTGCGCGACGCCCAAGCTTTGCTACTTTATACTTGAAGTACGTACATGTACCACACATGGTGCATGTATTAAGTGAAGTATATGATGAATACTACTTCAAGTTGAAGTTATATGGTACGTGCAGTACTTCAAGTATATACACATATATCATATATATGTTTCGTGTTCAGCTTTAGGAATCCCCTAAAGGGCGTGAGCATGCGCGTGTGCCAGGCGCTGCTGCTGCCGCCCCGCCAGGTGCGCGCAGCTGCGCCACGCCCAAAATATGCTCCCATAAATATCTATATACTTGAAGCACCACCTATGGAACATCGTCAAAATTCATTGTACGTTGTAACCCATCAGTAGTTGTGCAGAAGTACTTCAAGTATTTGGTACCGGTAACGTATACTTGGTGCTGTGGTATCGACAAGACTACTGAGTCGAATTCAGTGAGCATGCATATCTGCCAGGCGCTGCTGCTGCCACCCTACCAGGTGCGCCCAGCTGCACTGCACCTCAAGTTTGCTCCCACATACATATGGTACCACATATGGTACACATATACAGAAAAACCTGCGGGAGTCTCGGGAACAGTGCACAGATTCTGTCTACTTGAAGTATATACATATCCCATGTGGTACATACTACTACTGTACGTAGTATGCAAAGCTATTCCTTGTCACAGGCCGCAGCCCATTTCAAAAGGCAATGTAGTAGCTTTTCACAAAAGGCTCATCACTGGCAGTTACGCCCATGTAGCCGCTTTTCACCTCTGCAGCGCCAGGGGCACGGAGCCGAGGTGGTGCAGCTACAGCTTTCCCCCCAAAGCTATCCGTTCGCAGAGGCTGCAGCAAATTTCAAGAAATGCCATATATGATATACTACATAATATTATCCTTCGAAGTATACACTACATTCTTCTTGAAGTACGTGTATTTTTGCAGGAGGGCTCATCACTGGCGGTTACGCCCGTGTAACCGCTTTCACCTCCACACAACACCAGGGCCATGGAGCGGAGATGTGGCTGCTGGACGGCGAGGCGAGGAGGCGTGCGCGTTTGAAGTCCCAGTATCGATAGTACTTCCAGAACATGCTAACACATGGGCTCATCGTGACAGTTACGTGACAGTTACAGTTATCAGAGGGTGAGACCCCCCGGTTGTGTCGCCGAGCATTGACCGCTTACACCGGGGGTCCTTGTCAGGGGCTGGCATTATACTATACACTTCATTCGCTGTTTTTTGCACAAAAAAAAAAAAAAACGGTGTACGCTGTGACCCATCACTACTCATCACTGGCAGTTACGACCATGTAACCACTGTTCTCCACGTGCAGCGCCAGGGGCACGGAGCGGAGGTGATGCGACTGCTGTATGGCGAGGCGCAAAGACGTGCGTCCGTCTTTGAGGTCACAGTCGAGGACCCTGCGCCCGGCTTTGTGCGCCTGCGCGACGCTGTGGATGCCGACTACTGCAGGTGAGTGTTTTTGGGTCGATTTACCCATGTACGCATACATAGTACCGGTATTACACTTATATTTATAGTACATACTTCGAACTACTTCAAGAAGTACATATACTAGATGTGAGGTCACAGTCGAGGACCCTGCGCCCGGCTTTGTGCGCCTGCGCGACTCCGTGGATGCCGGCTACCGCAGGTGATAATTGGGGCTGAACAAACGATGTCTGTATACACATGCACACGCAAGTATACATGAATATGTACATTGGTAGTCTATATTACGTCTATTTTATACAGCATGTACAAGTAGTGTGTACTTTGAAGTACTTCGAAGTGTCATTTTTGTGCGCTTGCGCAATGCTGCGGATGCCGACTACTGCAGGTGAACGTTTTCGGCGCTGATTTGCCATGTACGCATACATGCATATGTGCTGTACAGTGTATGTACTACCTCAGGTACTCTTCAAGTATACTGCATACTATGCTTCAAGTATACTGCAAATTATGGTACGTGTAACTCTACAATTATCTTACCATCTGTTTGTATGTTCTCATGTATGCGCCCAACAGGCGAGAAGGGGTAATTGCTCAGGCGCTGGCGGTAGCTGATGAAATTTAACCTTGTGATATTCTTACATACATACTTCAGTAGTACAAAGCTAGAAAAGTCAGTGATATAAATGTACACAACTATAATCTTAATTTTACTATGCCCGTTGTTGCACATGCTCCCAACAGGCAAGAAGGGGTATTTGCCCAGCCGCTGGCGGTAGCTGATAAGCATACAGTATAAGTGTCTATGAACCTTTCGTTTTGTATCGTGGTGTTGCACATGCTCCCAACAGGCGACACAGGGTATTTGCCCAGCCGCTGGCGGCCGCGCCGCCGCGTGCACTGACGGCCTCGGAGCTGGAGTATATTTCAAGTGGTACAACGATGAATTCTCAGTGATATACTTCGGAACTACATGTACATACCCATGAATCTTCAGATTTGAATGCATGCTCTTGCGCCCCCTCAACAGGCGAGAAGGGGTATGTGCACAGGCGCTGGCGGTTGTGCCGCCGCGTGCACTGACGACCTGCTACGAAGTATACACATATAATTGATTTTGAGTGGTATACACATCTACTTCAAGTAGTGTAACTGTATGTCATACCAGCACTTGTGTGATGTTCTTGCCCCCCCCAACAGGCGAGAAGGGGTGTTTGCACAGGCGCTGGCGGCCGCGCCGCCGCTTGCACTGACGGCACCGGAGCTGGAGTACACTTCAGGTAGTACAACTATTCATATACTTCTGAAGTTCATATACTTCTGAAGTAAATCATAAACAAACTCTCAGAGTGATATACGTCGAAGTACATGTACTTGAAGTACATGACCATAAATCTTAAGTTTTGTATGCATGTTGTTTTTCATGCTCCCGACAGGCGAGAAGGGGTGTTTGCACAGGCGCTGGCAGTTACGCCGCCGCGTGCACTGACGGCATCGGAGCTGGAGGCCGCGGCATCGCAGCTCAAGATAACGCGCGCACAGGCGGAGGCTGCCTATGAGCTGCTGAGCATGGCAGCGCTTCCTGAAGGCGATCAAGAGGTTCGGCGACTACCACAGCTATACTGCTGGAAGCATATAAATTAGCATACAGAACAACATTGTACCTGGTACATTATATATATATACATCTATATACTTCGATATATATATACTTCAACGAAGTACATGTATATACGTCGAAGTATATAAGGTAACGTGCGCAGGCGGAGGCTGCTTACGAGCTGCTGAGCATGGCAGCGGCGACCAAGAGGTTTGGCAACTGCGTCAAATACACTGCTGGCGGCACATACAGTGTGTACTATAGAAGCATGCCGAATAAAATGGTAACTGCCATTTCTTATGGGAGTACGCGTGCAGTATATGTACCTAAAGGTTATAGTTCGAAGTATAAGATAACCGCAGGCGGAGGCGGTCTATGAGCTGCTGAGCATGGCAGCGCCTCCTGAAGGCGACAAAGAGGTTCGGCATCAACTACTTCAGTACATTACTGGAAGCATATACTTCTGAATAAGTGAAACACTAGCACTAGCATAAAGTAATAATAAATAATACTTCAGAAGTACCTGGTATATACGTACTACTAGTACTTCGAGGTATAAACATAACACATGCGCAGGCTGAGTTGACAACAACAGTGCATAGCGCAAAGCACCCATCGCGGCATCCACAGCAGCACACCAACAGCGCAGCAGGGTCCTGTTGTAGCAAAAGTTTTCATGCTTGTAAGTAAACAAGAACAATGAATAATATACAGGGGCTGGCAGGGTGGTGCAAACACCACTGCGCAATGCACAAGCAGGCCTTGTGGAGGCATGGGCTGCTGTACAACACCCTTTCCCTATTCGTGTCCGACCCTGCATCTGAAATTTTAGTCACTGTCCTATCAATATGTCCTACCTAATCTTATTCGCTCCTTAATACTACATCTGGTCGGCCTAAATGGGCACCTGACGGTAATTGTGGTCATAAAGCTTCGTCGCTATGCTGCAGCTCCTGCCCGCACCACCCACACAGGAACTGACCCCCCGTCCCTACTTCTGCTGTGCTTTGCCGACACCACCACTGCCACCGCCGCTGCCGCCGCTCCGCGCCAGCGCTGCCGCCGCCGCCGCTGCCACTGCTGCCGCCATTGCCACCGCTGCCGCCGTTACTGCCGCTACTGCTGCTGCCGCACTCACCACCGCTTCCGCCGCCGCCGCCGCCACGCACCCCACGCCAGGCGGAGAAACGCGTGCGCCTGCTGGTGAAGCGGCGCCTGTTCTCCCTCCACAGTGACTCGCTCAGCGCCAGCGCCGACGCGCGCAAGCGACAGCTCGAGGAGCTCTACCAGGACCTCCTGCGAACGCGCTACCAGCCGGTGCTGGGCCGCCTGCGGCAACATAGCGGGGATGGCGGTGGCGCTCGCCCTGCGTAGCTCTCTCCCCTGGCGTAGCCATGAGTGTTTTTTGCTCTGCCATGGACGTGGGGAGGCACCACCGCCGGAGCACCAACCACCACCAGAGCCAGGTCAAGAGGCGAGCGGGGCGTCCAGGCCGGCCCGCCATGGGATATACCACCGTCTGGAGTCTCTACTTCATGGCCACCGGTATGTTGTGCCAGTGCGGCTTCTCCTCTCACATTTCATTCGCTCTACCAACACCTTCTGCGGACGCGCTACCAGCCAGCGCTGGGCCGCCTAAGGCGACGCAGCGGGGATGGCGGTGGCGCTGGCGGCGGCACCGGCAGTCGCAGCGGCGGTGCTGAAAGCGGCAGCAGTGGGGAGGGTTCTGGGGGGGGCGGCGGCGGCGGCAGTGGCGCGCAGGCCGGCCCGCCAAAGGATGTACCGCCGTCTGGAGTCCCTACCTCATGGCCACCGGTATGTTGCTCTCACATCTCGAGAGGATTCTTCGTGCCACGGGTGACGTACCCCTAACGCCATCGGCAGTCGCAGCGGCGGCGGTGAAAGCGGCAGGGGGCGGGCGGCAGGGAGGGTGGCGGCTGTGGTGGCGGCGGCGGCGACGCTGGCGGCGGCACCGATGGTCGCAGTGCTAGGGATGGGAGAGGCAGAGGGGGTGGCGGTGGTGGGAGTGGTGGTGAGGGCACGGGGTGTGGTGGTGGTGCTGGCGGTTGGTGATGGAAAGCTGCAAGGATGCTAGCCCCGGATGCTGCCGTGGGGGAGGCAAATGCCGGGCAAAGCCAGCTGGGGTGTTTTGTCCACTGTGGAATCAATTGTCACCGTACACTTGCCGGTCACTGCTCTTGTGGCTAGGGATGCTGCGGAGTACTACAGTAGTACATGGATTTATGTTCGTAATGGAAGTGTTGTTTGAAAGTCGCATGTGCAGGCTTCATAGTGGTGGTGTGCGCGCGTGGTTGTTGTACTCCAGATTGCTCGCACAGACTGCTCACACAGGAAGTTGATAGGAACATACCTCAAGTTGGTGTTTGCATATACCATATATAAGACACAGAGACATGGGGGCATGTGCGCACCAGCTGTACTACGGAATCATGGTTGAAGTTGACCTGATCAGTGACCGAAGCTTAGCTAGCCCAAAAACTTCCACATGGAAGGTAGTCAATGTATGCACTCTGATACAAGTATCGGTTGTTGCTTTTGCATACAAGTAATGTAATTGTATGCACTTGCGCTTGTGGGCGTGCAACAGCCCATGCCATGCCAGCGTGCACAAATTGCACACATGCCTCGCAGCATAAACACGATCTAGAGCTGTTTTTTGAAACCCTGCCGCCTAACTTCAACAAACCGTAACCCCGGATAAGTTGAAGTGCCGCCAGAAACTTTCTGCTACCTTGCAGCGCACCATCTCGGAGCTGGTGATAGCAGAGTGGTGCACCACCCGGCGGTGGGTCAGCCTGCCCCCGACCTGCACGTCTATCAACACATGCAATTGCTGGGCCCGACGAGCGCCAGCCCGCCGGCCGCCGTGCGCAGGGCAGGCCGCGGAGTCGATCCCCTCTCCATAAATCCCGCAGGATAGTCGCAGTATAGCTGGTGCACACCCTCTCATGTCTCTAATCATCAACTATTCACAAAAAAAAACAGCAGGAGGGTTAGAACAAACTTCAGTAAAGTGCCCACAGAGAGCGTCTGGACGACGTCCGTACGGCAAGGGCCGTACGGACGTCGTACATGGTGAGATATCCACAGCTGATGATCACATTGGGTATTACCACACAAGAGGCAGGCGGCAGAGGAGACACAGACTACCGACAGCGCACGCAGCATGACAGCGGCACCATCAACGACGGAAAGCAGCATAACCTCAGGCACGCCAGCGCAACCTGTCTCCCCGCTGCTGCTGCTGAAGGTGTTCACCATCGCAGCTCACCAGCGCCTGCTGCCGAAGGAGGGGTGGAGCCTCAACAGGGAGCTGCGGTGCGTGCGGCCCCCTCTCCGGGTGGAGCTGCATGGCGACGACCCCCCTCAGGCCCTGGCGTCCAGCATCCTCGCATTCCCCACCGTCGTGGAGCTGGACCTGACAGGGGCCTTCTCATGGGCCACCTCCTCCGCTCCTATTCAGCTGCCTCGGGGGCTGCAGTGCCTGCTGCTGATATGCTTCAACGGTGAGCTGGGCCCAGTGCCCGCAGGGTTGCAGGAGCTGCATGTGTGGCTCGGCTGTGATCAAGGTGGCGACTTGCAGTCTCCCTGGGCTGTAGACGAGGATGCGTGCAAGGTGGCGACGCGCAACATCATCGCTGCCATGCCTGCGGGCCTACGGGAGCTCACCACGGACGTACCAGTGGACGAGGTGCCTGGGCTGGCTCTGCCACAGGGGCTGCGCACTTTATCTCTGTGGGCATTACTCATAGAGGGAAAGTGTGCTGACACACAGAGTGTGGGCGTAGAGTGCGCCCTGCCGGCTAGCCTAGAGGCGCTGGAACTGAATGCTCTGGAGCTGGCGCCGCTGCTGCTGCTGCCGGAGTCGCTGCTGGAACTTGAGGTCGCCGAATGTAGCTCCACAGCTGACAGCAGCATGCTTCAGCTGCCGCCAGGGCTGCGTTCTCTTTCGTTCTGCAACCGCAGCCACCACAGCGACGAAGCGATCACCGTTGGGGCGCTGCCACCCGGCCTGCTGAAGCTGCACCTCGGCAACACCACCTGCACTCCGCCGCTGGAGGTGCTGCCAGACACGCTGCAGGAGCTCCGCCTGGAGGGTCAGGTGCGCGCGGTCGGCGTGCTCCCGCCAGGGCTGCAGAAGCTCACGCTCTCATGTTTTGACCATGCGCTGCAGCAGCTGCCGCCACAGCTGGTGACATTACGGCTGCAGGACTATGAACATGCCCTGCCGCCCTTGCCGCCCTCCCTACGGCACCTGCATATGGCGAGCTGCATCGACAGTCTGCCACCCCTCCCCGAAGGCCTGCTATCGCTGAGTCTGGCGCAAGACCCTCTTCCCTGCCCGCAGCAACTACCGCCCGCCCTGCGCCGTCTGCGGCTCGAGGACTGGGACTTTGGCAGCCACATCACATTGCCAGAGGGGCTGGAGGTGCTGCAGCTGATCACGCACAGCTGGGAGAGGCTGTCGCCGCGCTGCCGCGTCCCAGCGCTGCCACACACCCTCCTGGCGCTGACGTGCTGGGTTTCGGGGCCCAACCAACCTGAGCCCCGGCTACTGCACCTGGACACCCTGCCTCCGCGCCTTACGGAGCTGGTGCTGAACGGTGTGCGAGTGTCCTGCGCTGTGCCCGCGAGCGTGCACACGCTGCGGACAGGGCCCTCCTTTGCCCCCCCTCCCCCCGAGCTTGCGTTTGAGGTTGTAGCTGGGCGCCCACCCCCCGCCTGCTTTGAGGTTGAGGTGAAAGACCTGCCCGCTCCTGATTGGTCTGGGTGAGTATGGCAATGCGCACTTGCTGGACATGAGGCAGGGACTCCAGACGGCGGTATATCCTATGGCGGGCCGGCCTGCCCACTCGCCCCGCTCGCCACATGCGTGTGTTGTGTGTGTTGGTAGAATATGGTTGTTCCATGTGAGCCGCCAAGTCTAGGAATTCTTAAGGCCATGTGTTGATGTGCGCCTTGTGGCAGCTAGCCTAGGCAGGTGCGTGCGTGTAGGCAGCAGCCAAGTGCCACACTGGCTGCGCCACTACCAATATGATATGGCAGCGAACAGCCCTGGGACGTATACGTAATATATTTGTACACGCACATGTGTGGTTTCATGCCTTGAGATCCCTGATGCTGCGCGCTTTGTGGCCGTTTCCTGTTGTGTTGCCGTGCGTCGTGTGCGCTTGTCGTGCCAGAATGCCTTCTGCAACCTTGATGCAGCATGTGCCTGTTGGCGTGACCTGTCATAGTGCTTGTGCAGTGTGGTCGCATGCACAGAGAGCGCAGCTGTAGGTAGATGTGTAATGCCATGCCACTCAGGCTGCTTTGACGCGTCGTGCTGTCTGCCACTGTGTTATGAAATGCTCTGTAGCTGAGTGCACGTGCGTGCACGCGTGTTCAAACTTGAGTTTGCTCTGGCCCCTCTTTTGGCTTCTACAAGGCATACGCATGTCATGGCTTATGCACTCCTCCCAGCATACCATGTTGTGTGGCAACCAGCGCTGACACTCACGGCAGAGCATTTACAACGCTTGCCGCACCCACAGCCAAACATGCCTCAGTGGGTGGTGCACGCACAAGCTGTATTGCATGTACGCCAGCAGCGGCCACATGCACGCACTGTGCAGTGATCATCGAATGCATTCGAAGGTCAGCTGCCCCCCACCTCAGGCTGGGGCTCTCAAGTGTCTGCAAGCGAACCTGTAGACGCAACAAGCAGCCGCTGCAGCAGCACTCGAGTGATCGACAGAGTACCTGTGTGAAAAACCACACACACATGTGCAGAGGCCACACTACACGCATACGCAGCCCCTTCTGCCACTGTCCACGCCAGCACGGCATTACTACTATCAGTAGGGATGGCAACTCCAGGCCCTGGCAGGTTGTGGATGTGCTGTCATTGGCACTGTCCCGAGATGGCCACCGGTCGAAATTTGTCCTCACTGCTCATGAGCTCAGCAGGCAGCTGGGGCACCTCTTGTGAACCATCTCGTGCTGTAAAGTGGATACTAAAGCGGTGCATAGCCTAGGTGCGCATGCATGTGTTGCATGCGGATGGCGTGTCCAACTTGAAAGCGGTGCATAGGGGCACATGCACGTTGCCTTTGTAAGTAAACACGATGCGCACCGTACCCTGGTTCTGCTCGCCCGAGCAATTGAACACGTGCGGCCCATCCATCTGCTGGTATACTGCAGCATCTCTGAAGATTTGTCAATGACACACATGCATAAAGATGTATGTTCATGTGTATGTATACATACATGTCTGACCTGCCTGTCCAGCTGTGCTGCTGCCCGTGTCGCGACCGGACACCGAATTCGGACGTGCGCACGTGAGCATCGTGCGCACGTGGTTACATAACTTCAACTCTGATCAGCTCTCACTCTTGCCCTCCACCCCCCAGTGACAGATCTGGACCGACCGCGTGTGTGTGACGGTGGCAGAGAGCTGCAGAGAGTGTGCGGCAGCAGCAGAAGCGGAAGGCGCAGCAGACGTGGACAGCGGAGGCAGCATGATAGCGGCGCCAGCGAGGGCGAAGAGCATCAGGACCTCAGGCAGGCCAGCGCAGGCCGGACCCTCGCTGCTGCTGGAGGTGTTCACCATCGCAGCTCACCACCGCCTGCTGCTTGTAAGGTGGCGGCGCGCAACATCATCGCCGCCATGCCTGCGGGCCTGCGGGTGCTCAGCACGGACCTTCCAGTGGACGAGGTGCCTGGGCTGGTTCTGCCACAGGGGCTGCACACCCTCACGCTCTCGTTATTGGTTATAAGAGGCCAATTTGACCTGCAGACTGTGGGCGCGGAGTGCGCCCTGCAGCCTAGCCTGGAGACGCTGGAACTGCGTACTCTGGAGCTGGTGCCTCTGCTGGTGCTGCCGGAGACGCTGCTGGAACTGGCAGTAACCGGCTGTGGCACCGTGGCCGACAGGAGCATGTTGCAGCTGCCACCAGGGCTGCGCTCGCTTTCGTTCTGCAACCACCACCACCACACCGACAAAGCGGTCACCGTCGGGGCGCTACCTCCCGGCCTGCTGAAGCTGCACCTCCGCAACACCACTGGCACTCCGACCCTGGAGGTGCTGCCGGACACGCTGCAGGAGCTTCACTTGGAGGGTCAGGTGCGCGCGGTCGGCCTGCTGCCGCCAGGGCTGCAGACGCTCACACTCTCACGTGTTGACCAAGCGCTGCCGCAGCTGCCGCCGCAGTTGGTCGAACTGCAGCTGGAGTACATGGAGCATCCTATGCCCCCCCTGCCTCCTTCCCTGCGGAGCCTGCACCTCACGCGCTGCGATGCCCCTGTGCCGCCCATCCCCGAAGGCGTGCTATCGCTGAGTCTGGCGCAAGACCCCCTTTCATACCCGCAGCAACTACCGCCCTCCCTGCGCCGTCTGCGGCTTGAGGACTGGGACTTTGGCAACCACATCACGTTGCCAGACGGGCTGGAGGTGCTGCAGCTGATCACACACAGCTGGGAGAGGCTGCCGGCGCGCTGTGGCATCCCCGCACTGCCATCCAGCCTGCTGGAGCTGACGTGCTGGGTTTCGGGGCCAGACCACCCTGAGTGGCGCCTGCTACACCTGGACGCCCTGCCTCCACACCTGACGGAGCTGGCGCTGAACGGTGTGCGACTGTCCTGCGCTGTGCCCGCAAGCATGCGCACGCTGCTCACTGGGCCCACCTTTGCCCCCCCCCCCCCCGCTGGGCTCACCTCTCAAGTTGTAGCTGGGCGCCCATGCGCCACCTGGTTTGAGCTTGATGGATTACCTAAGCAGGTGCTCGCTCCTGGCTGGTCTGGGTGAGCAGGGAAATGCGCACTCGGTGGTGCGTCTGTGTCTGTGAGCCGCCTGCTAGTAGGCACGGGGTTGATGTGCGCTTGTGGCAGGCAGCGTCTAGGACGGCCATGCGTTGCATGTGCGTTTGTGGCAGCTAGCACTATAGCCTAGGCAACTTGAAATGCGTGCGCCTGGGCCGCAGCCACATGCCACAACGGCTGCGCCCCCACCAATATGATATGACAGGGACCAGGGGACATGTTTGTGAACGCACGGGGTTTCCAGGTTGCCGCGGCGGCTTGGCATGCATGGTGCTGCATGCTTGGTGGCTGTGTCCTGTTGTCATCTGTTGTGTGCCCAAGGGCTTGTCGTGCCAGAATGCCTTAAGGCAAACTTGGAGCAGCGTCTGCTTGTTGTCATGGCCTAGGCTGTGATGGTGCCTGTGTTGTGTTGTAGCATGTACAGGGAGAACAACCCTCGGTTACCGTGCGTGCTGGCATGCTGCCGCTTTGGTGCGTCGTGCTGACTGCCACCAGTTGGGTTATAACACGGGTGAGTGCACGTGGCCACTCTTTTAGCCTTAACACGGCATAGGCATATGGTGGCTTATGCACTGCCTCCAAGCATACCATGCGGGTGTGCGACCTGCCCTGGCACGCATGGCAGAGCACTTGTCGTGCGTGCCGCAGTCACACATGTGCATCGCGGGGTACATGACAGTCCCGGCCGCATACATGCACTGCAGTGGGCATCGTGTGCTGACTGCCATTGGGCTAGGTGGTTCATGTGCACGTGATTCTTTGCACACTGCTGGTATTTATCGAAGCATAGGCATCACAGGGTTATCACACCGTCTCCAACCGTACGGAGCAGCCATCACAACCAGACTCAGGTCGAGAGGCGAGCGGGACGTCCGAGTGCCCACCATAGGATGTACCGCCGTCTGGAGTCCCAACCTCACGCTACATGCCAGCCACATGACTCCATGGGCCTGTTGTACTTTTATTAAACTCCGCTTAGGGCGCGGAAAGCCCTTTGCACACGGTGCGCATGACCATAAAAAGGGATCAGACTGGAGTAGCGAAAGAGCTGGCAATGCTCAATACTGCGTACACAAGGGGAGGTCTGGCACGTT
>JAULBY010042398.1:0-13180 GCA_032358315.1 Ophiocytium majus
CGCCACTGCCGCCGCTGCCGCCACCACCGCCACCGCCGCCGCCGCCACCGCCACCGCCGCCGCCACTGTTGCCCGTGACATGCTTACTAGAGGCAGCCGCAGCGCTCAGCAGCAGCCGCCGCCGCCGCCGCCGCCGCCGCCGCTACCGCACGCGCCCCCCCCCGCTTGTGCGCTGGCGAACGGCGTGCCGGCTCCCGTCGCCCCCCCCCGGTAGGCGCCAAAGTGAGTGCCGCCACTGCCAAGCACTTGGAAGTGCGGTGCGAAGCGCGTGAGAGTCAGCATGGCGAGCGTGTTCCCGCACACGGGGAACACGCGGCCTGAGTCGAGCACGTGGTGCGCGTCCAGCTGGAAATTTCTGGGGGCCGTGGGGATTCTCCCGTCGTAGACGACCGCCTGCCCGTAGTCCTCGCAGGCGGGCTCGAGGGCCGCGAGCTTGAAGAGGCGGTAGGTCGCGCTGAAGAAGAGAATGTGGCCGACCTTGTCCTCCACCGCCCTGTTGAAGTACAAGTTGAAGTTGGGGTTGAAGTTTGTGTGTGAGTCACAGAGGCGTGAGAGGGCATGTGCGCACCGCACCGGCGGGTGGACGATGTACTTGAGTGTGGTGTTCCCCTAGCACTGCTGTGCTGTACTTCGAAGTACGTACTTCTGAAGTACACGAATGTGCACTTCAGTTTACTATAGTAGGCGGGCTCGAGGGCCGCGAGCTTGAAGAGGCGGTAGGTCACGCTGTAGACGCGGATGTATGTGGCCGACCTTGTCCTCCACCGCCCTGTTGAAGTTGAAGTTGAAGTTTGTGTGAATTGAAGTTTGTGTATTAGTCATGGAGACATGGGGGCATGTGGGCACCGGGTGGAAGTTGAAGTCTGTGTTGTGTGTGAGTCGTAGAGGTGTGCGAGGGCATGTGCGCACCGCACCAGGTAGCGGAGGTTGTAGTTGAAGTGCGGTTTGCCTCTAGCGCTGCTATACTGTCCTTCGGTACATAAATGTACACTTCAATTTACTATAGTATGCTACGTCAAAGCCAGGGCAGGTCGTGTGCTATAGGGTGCCAGTCAGAGCAGCGCCCACACACGCCTGCACCTGCACCTGGCCCCCAACCCCCCCAAAAAAAAAGTTGGGGGGTGCGATGTGAACAAGCACGCGTTGGGACAGCACCACATGCAACTTCAAGCGGTGTAGTGGAGATAAGAGTCGCAGCGCCGCATGCAACTTCAAGCGGTGTAGTGGGGAGAAGTGGGCATGCGCACCTTTTTTTTTGTTGATGGTGGTGCGCTTGCAGGTAACTCACTTATGCATGCCGTGACGCAGGTTCACGTGGCGCGTGTGACTACTGCGGTACAGTATACTACCAGTGGTATACTTCTTCAAAGTATGTGGTCTACCTCTGCTACTACTAAACTGTGCTTATGTAGTACATACTTGACTATGTGGCACATGTGACTACTACGGGTAGCCTGCCACTGTCAAGCACAGTACCTACACTGAACAAGAAGTACACTACTGCTGTATGCCCTGGCGGACGACCTGCCCTGGCAGGTCGAGCCCTGGATCGCGCCCGCCGGCCCTTTCTGTGTTCGCACTACTGGTAGCATGTATACATACATACACTGCCATGCATTTGCCATGGCCACCAGTGGGCCTGCTGGCACACATGACATGGGTTTTTGCACGCCCAGAAGTGCAAGTGCATGAAACTACAGAAAACACCATGTGGTGTACGTCTGACACTGCCAGTGTACCCTGTGAAGTCCATGTACTACTGCTCCAGGGCCTGCCAAGCCAGTAGCTACTCATTGGCCTTACAGTCAAGTAATAAGTAGCAGTTGCATACTACCAGTACATGTACATACTTGACCATTTTACACTAGTACCATAGTACACGTAGTACATGGTACCTCAAAGTACTTCGCATGTGCTTGAAAAGCACACCATGCATGTGCGCTGCGCACCTGTCATTGGCGGTGATGGGCTTGCCGCTCACGATTCGCAACAACCGGCTTGTACTTAAATTTTGTACTTCAAGTACTTCATACTTCAAGTACTCTACGTGTACTGTGGATAACAGAACGCATGCGCGCACCTGTTGTTGATGGTGATGGGCTTGTCGCTGACGAGTCGTGGGTCCGCAAAGCCGTGCTTCTTGGCCAGGTTTTCAAAGTCCCTCCAGTACAGCGCGCCCGACAGGCACTCGCCAAACAGGACGGGGTCCTCCACCAGCTCCTGTGCTCAAGGGAGCAGATGCGGGCACAGACACAAGACGCACAAAAAAGCAAAAAGGAATATGAGTCGTCAGGCTGAGCATCTTTTGCGAGCGGCACCAGTACGCGGGCAGCCACCACTCCCTGGCTGGTGGAGCAGGGAGCGGCGGTGTAGCGGCACGCGTGCTGCAGGTTGGGCCTGGCAGGCCGTGGCCAAACAGGACCGAATCCTCCACCAGCTCCTGTGCTCACGGGAGTAGAGGCGCGCCACAGACACAAGACACACATGTGGGCCAGTGACGCGAATCATCCTTTGTCAGGGCTGAGGTTGAAGATACTTCAACTGCAACTTCAAGTAGCCAGAAATGTGTCCCCCGCGCACCTGGGGCACCCCGCGGTTCGAGTAGACATCGCTGAAGTACAGCTCCCCCCCCAGCTTGAGCACCCTGTACGCCTCCCGAAGAACCGCGTCCTTGTCAGGAGTTGAGGTTGGTACTTCAACTCCAACTTCAATTTCTAGTTCAACTACGCACCTGGGGCACCCTGCGGGCCGAGTCCACATCACTGCAGTACAGCTCGCCCCCCGGCCTGAGCACCCTGTACGCCTCCCGAAGAACCGCATCCTTGTCTGGAGTGAAGGTCGGTACTTCAACTCCAACTTCAATTACTAGTTCAACTACGCACCTGGGGCACCCTGCGGGCCGAGTCCACGTCACTGCAGTACAGCTCGCCCCCCGGCCTGAGCACCCTGTACGCCTCCCGAAGAACCGCATTCTTGTCGGGATTCAAATTTATGACGCAGTTGGAGATGATGACGTCAAAGGAGTCATAACATCAACTTCAACTTCAAATACTACTTCAACTACGCACCTGGGGCACCCTGCGGTCTGAGTAGACATCGCTGAAATACAGCTCGCCACCCGGCTTGAGCACCCTGTACGCCTCCCGCAAAACCGCATCCTTGTCGGGACTCAGGTTTATTACGCAGTTGGAGATGATGACGTCAAAGGAGTTGTCTGCCAGGCCGACCTCGTCCAGGCGCTCAATGTACCCTTTCTTGAACTCCACGTTCGGCGCGGAGTAGCCGAACGCCTGCGTGTGGTGCGCGACGTTGCGGTTCGCCACCTGCGCCGAAACTCACATGCATTCACGTGAATTCAAGTGATTTTGGCAGCAAGAGAAGTATATTAGTTGTAAATACTTCCATGTGGGTACATCAAAAACACTACATGTAGTAGTATGCCGGTACGTATTTATATATATTATTACCACTTCCGAAGTATACAGCACCTCCAGTCGCTCGTCCGTCATGTCCACGCCCAATGGCAGCAAGATGTTATACTAATTGTAAGTACTGCCATGTGGGTACATCAAATATATACTACTGGTACTTGAAGTACTTCAGAACTATGCAATGTACACACCGGTACATATTATGTAAACACATTATACATATGTGTACACATTACCTCCAGCTGCTCGTCCGTCATGTCAACGCCCACAACGCGCCCGTTGGGCCCCACCAGCTTGGACACAATGTAGCAGTCCCGGCCTGCTCAGCACACACACACCCGCGCAAATGAGCACCATTCATTAGCATACGCGACACTTCAGAAGCACATGTATGGTGTTAAATACTTCAAAGTATGTATATGCATGTACTCCGAAGTGCATAGACTTCAGTTCTATATGCTGAAGTATACTACTAGTAGTACATACTAGTAGTACATGTACACGTAGGTATATTGTGCTTCCGAGGCATACGTCACTTCCTGCCTCCTTGTGGCACTTCTTGTCGGTGGCTGTGCATACAAAGTCGCGCACGCCATTGCTGCAAGCAGACCTGCATGGGCCCTTGCACGCCTGCAAATGCAAGTATATTCATAACCACCAAGTAATGCCTGCTCCGCACACACATGTCCTGGCGCCACCGACAAGTAAGCCTTTGCTGTTGTATTACTCGGAAGCATCCCTAGCCCTTAAGGGTACTCACCGGCGCGTGTAGGGTGTGGGCCACTGGTTCTGACCACGTGGATAGATCACCACACAGGCTTCGGCCTGGCTTTCTGCCCCACCCACGGGAGTACCTGGGCTCAGTCACCTTTTTGGTTTCTTTCACATGTTGCAGCATTTTTCGGTCGAAAATCAAGCACCCTTCTTGGAACGGTTGCGGCCGCGTCGAAAACTTCAGTGTATGGCCGAATTTCAAGAAGTAGAAGGTATGTACAGGTGCGTCGTGGGCTACAGGCTGCCTACAGCATACGTATATTTATGACACATGTTTAAAAAAATTACGCACATGCAGTTTCATGTATACAGCATAGCGTTAGGTCGCAATACTTGCTGGGCAAATGGTGTATACTATATATACTTCAAGTACATGCTGCGCCAAGTTTAAAGTAGCAGTGGTAACAACCATGACAACAATGACACACAATCTTCAGTAGTGCCGTACATTTATGAGTCAGAATACTTGAAGTATAAACAAATACTCCAAGTGTGAAGGCTACTTTCAGGGGAGACACACCTGCGCCACAGCCCAGGTCCAGCACAGAGCAGCCCTCCTGGGGGGGGAAGATGGGGGGGGGGGGGGGCATGGGCACAGGAACGTGAGTGCAACAGTACGTGTGTGGCCTGTAACTGCGTGTAACTGCCGTGTGACTGCCGTGTATGGTACCGGTATTGCGCAGCTCAGTCACGTGACGTACAGTGGACTCGTGATATAGTGCGCTTTTGATATACTTCGAAGTAGTACGATGTACGATCTGGTGCGGGGTCCAGCGGCCTGTCACAGCCCACATAGATATATACAAAGTTATATATACAGTGCCCTTTTCGATATAGTGCCGGTCTCGATATAGTGCGGGGTCAGGGGCTGTGACACTACCCTGCACTATATAGCGAGTGCAACAGTATGTCACAAAGCAGACTGCTGTTCTTGGGCCAAAAAAAATGAGCACACAGGCACAAGCGGTCAGCAACACCCCGTGCACGGTTGTAAAGTTCCCCTGGTGTATAGCCATTGCGCAAGCTGTGTGGAGGGGTCGTAAAGCTAGGGCACAGAGCACCAGACCCGGGGCCTGTACCCCAGCATTGTGCCACGTGGCTGTCGACATCGGGTAGCGCTCCCGAACAGCGCCTAAGTGGGCCCAAGCACCACCAGGCTTGATCACACGAGGTAGGGCTGCACCAGGCCTTTGCCAGTGGACGTGGGTACAGCCATATGAGTAGTGGTGGGTCGCAGCGTATAATTTTGCATGACACGCCGTATAACGGATGTAAATACGCCGCCGCATAACGCATGTAACTACGCCGTATAACGTACGCAGATGAGCGTATTTATACGGCAAATACGCCATACGTCGCGGCTTTAGGCGTAGAAATACGCCGTATTTTGTATAACGTGTAAAATACGTTATACGCCGTGACCCATCACTACATATATATATATATATATATATATATATATATATATGAGTGTGACAGTGTGTCGAAAAATAGGCTGACACTCACGAGGAGGTTTCGCCACCAAGTGGTTGGTGCATACGGAGAGCGCATCCCCGAACCTGCGTGCCGTACGGAAAAGGGGCTTTCCGGGTCTGTGACTGTAACTGCTTCGAAGCATGTGAGACCAGTCACGCGCAGTGTACCGCAAGGTAGGTATGTACAACATAGTACTACTGTAGTATGTGTAAGTGCAACATATTACTAATGACGAGGCCAGCTCCCTTGCCAGCATGCACTCCCTACTGTAATCGAAAACCCTATATCGTTTGTGTGGTCACATCACGTGTGCACATTACCCCATGCCTACCTGACCCACCGCCCGCCCGCAAGTAATTGAATCCAAACCTGCTGTATGCAAGGAACTCCACCACTGCACACACATATGTACTTCAGAAGTGTATGGTAGTACCTACTTTATACACTTCCTGAGTAGTACTGAATAGTCCGTGACGCGTGTACTTGTACTGAACTGCGCCTAATGCCTGGAAAGCCCTGCGCACATGGCGTGGCTGGGAAAGCATGGCCAAAAACGTGCTCTGACCCCTGGTGCCAGCTAACAAAAAAAGGAAAAAAAGATGGCAAAGCTCAGCGCTGTGCATGCTAATGTAAGCCTGCATGTGGCTGCAGCACTACCGTGTGTGCACATACACACTATCACAACACAGACTCGTATGCTTTGGCAGGCAAGTGCGACAACCGACAGCAGATAAGGCACAGAAGTGCCGCAATCCAGTATCACATACCATACAGTACTGTAAGCACTTCATGTGCGCTCACCAGCAGATCCGGCACCACTATTCCACAGCCATAGTACTTGGCCACCACCTCATCCGACAGCAGCGGAAATGTACTGCGATATACATACTTATGAATATACCATAATTCTAGTATTCCAGAAGTACATACGGTATCATATTTTGTATATTCCTTCATACTTCTAAAAGTAAATTTCATGCGAGCTCACCAGCAGATCCGGCACCACAATGCCGCAGCCATAGTACTTGGCGACGACCTCGTCCGACAGCAGTGGGAAGACCGCCTTGACGTGCGCCGGCATGCTCTCCCCCGTGCAGCACGCATTGGTTTTCAGGTCGTCTGACTTGGACAGGACCTGCTCAGCAGCAGCAGCAGCAGCAGCAGCAGCAGCGGTGCTCAGCAGCAGTAGTGGCAGTGCTCAGCAGAGTAGGGAGCGCTCGCTTGGCTGCGCTGTCAGCAGCAGCAATTCTACTTCAAAGTACTTGATAGTATGATATTGCATAATTGAGAACTGGTTTTCAGGTCGTCCGACTTTGAGAGGACCTGCTCAGCAGCAGCATTGCCAGCAGTAGCGGCAGTGCTCAGCGGAGTAGGGAGCGCTCGTTTGGCTGTGCCGTCAGCAGCAGCAAGTCTACTTCACATGTAATTGATAGTATGATATCGCATACTTGAGAACTGGTTTTCAGGTCGTCCGACTTTGAGAGGACCTGCTCAGCAGCAGCATCGCCAGCAGTAGCGGCAGTGCTCAGCGGAGTAGGGAGCGCTCGTTTGGCTATGCCGCCAGCAGCAGCAATTACACTTTCCAATATAAAAATGCACAAGTTTTCAGGTCGTGCGACTTGGACAGGATAGTTGAAGTAAGATGAAGGAGGTGCACTATGTTGCTGAACCTAAATACAAAGTTATGTATGATATGAAAGTAGGTATAAAAAAATGTCCACAGTGTATGTATAAGATCATACAAAGTATGTACAGTGTAAGTACGATACAGGAGGTGTGTACTATATGTGGTCGATGTTCCTATGTATTAAACTGTGTATGAAACTATAACATTCAGGAGGTGTGTACTACTGCGGGCTCTGGCAGTCGGCGTTCCCCGACCGGTGGCGACGCTGCGCAGCAGCAGCGGCAGCCGAAAATACAAACCGGTGCAGTGCTGTAGTAACATGCCAGGCTTACATGAGAGGGCATAGTGCTGAGCACCGCGATCTTGTCGGCTAGCACATGAGGGGAGCAATGCTTGATCGTGCCGCTTCCAGCCGCGCGCATGCCGCGTGCACAGCACTTTCCACACCCCAAGGAGATTTTTTAACATTTATTTTTATAAATAGAGGTAATTGACACATGTATGAAAACTCAAAGCTAGGAGCGATGAACTCTAGGTCTCCTACATATATTTATAAATAAAGGTACGCACAGCGATTTGTCGACATGGTGGAATGCACAGTTGCGCCACTGGCAACCGCACCAAAAACGACGCATGCAATTACTCTCTAGAGGGGCAAACTGGGTGTGCTAAGTTGAAGTTGGATATGCTAAGTTGAAGTTGGACGTGTCAGTCATTGTTGAAGTTGTGTGGCTGACCCCGCACCATGTGTGCTGCAGCAGCATCCTGGCAGCGGCGCCGCACGGCACCATTGGTGCTGCTGGCCGCGCCGGCCTGGTGCTCCATGCCGCTTGCCGGTAGCAACACACGTCATCTAAGCGCGCGCATCCGGCGTGTGGCACCTTCTTAAAAAACACCAAAGGGCAGAGATTTTTTCCGCACGCCAGTTGGCGCCGGCAAGCTGGCAGGGTTACAGCACTGGCGGAAGGGAAAGGCCCAAAACTGCAAAAATACCCCAGCCTGGCCCGGGACCCGGGACAGGGGCGCGCAACCCTTGTCAACCGGCCGACTGGCCGACAGTAGAAGAATAGAACAGAGAACAGATTTCTCCGCGTTGCGGTTGTGCAGCTGCCTGCAGGGCTGCGCTGGAGGAGGTGACTGCAGCCACAGCAGTGGCACTAGACACTCTTGGGCCGTGCACCGCCCACTGCTCGCTTCAGCCCAAAACAAAAAAAACAAGAAAACTGGCTAACGGAGAAAAACGAGCTCCGATTACTGAGGCAATTCCGGAATACGCTGCCACCACTAGCCTCTGAAACCATTCTTACGGCACAGCTGTGACACCGCTGCAGCTGCCATTGTTGTCGCCAGCTGCAGGTGGTGGTGACTGCGTGCGGCGCACCTTTCCATAGTACTCCTTGACGCTCTCACGAGTGGCGTTTTTCGTGTCCGCAGAAGTTCCGTTTCCAGCAGCGGCTGCTGCTGCTGCTTTGGTGCTGCTGCTGCCTCCACCTCCGCCGCCGCACGTCTTGCCCGCGCAGCACGACATGCCCACCTTTTATCCGCACACTGGAGTTCCGTCCCACTCTGCTGTTGGTGTTGTAGTGTGTTGTGTTGTTTGCTCACCCGACAATGCACAATCCCCGGGTCGAAAAAAACGACCCACTGGAACTCACAGTTTCACCCTGTAACTGTGTGTGCCACTGTTCAAACGCACACAGGTACCAGCGGCAGCAGCAGCAGCATGGTGGGCTGGCCCGCCCCTGCGGCAGTGGCCATCAGCTATGCCGCTGGCCTGGTCACCTTCCTCCTGGCATTCGCGGGCGGTGCCCTGCGCAAGGGGCGCCGCCACAAGGGCGAAGTGCCCCTGCTTCGCACCCTGCTGGCCGCCCTCCGCGCACTGCTGCTGTGCCTCATGGCCCTCGCTACCCCCCTGGTCACCCTGGCCGCCACCGCCGAGGCCCCCCCCATAGCACGCCCCATCACCGCCTACTCGGGGGGGCGGCAGGGCAGCTGGAACTATGGCTACGGACGGCCTGTGCTGGCTCTGGGCGCTGCCTTCATGGCTATGTTCTCGGACTACCACCCTGGCGTGAGGTGGCTGGGGTTGGGCGGGCTGTGCGTCGGGGTGGCGACGGACACCATCAGCGCGTTAGACCTGGCGGCGCAGAGGGAGTGCGTGGGGGACGGGAGGTGCCCGCAGCAGCCAGGGTACACCGGCGACGGCCTGGGGTGGCTCTTTGCCAGGTGGGTTGACGGCTGCCCAGGCGGGCGCGGGCAGTAACAGCCTCTTAACATGTATTCAGCATTGCAAGTGCAGTGTGCCCTGCAAAGACAGGGGGCTGTGCCCCACAAAAGAAGGGGTGTGTGTCTCAGGGTGCGCTGTGAACAGCGCGCTGATTTCAATCTAATCAGTTTTACCGGGGAAAGTGCAGCAGCTCATGAAGCGCGGTGTGGACGCAGGGTGCGAGAATGGCGTGTGCGTGTGCTGCTCCAAGGTGGTGGGCCGACGCCGCATGCGCCACGCCACAAGCAACGCCCAGGCACCATGCCACATAGCTCCCAACCAGCACAAAAGACTCTGTGCGGATTCTGGCGGCGCGTCACCAAGTACCGTCCCGTTCTGAAGTGTTCGCCCGGGCAGAAGTGTGAGCGAGAGGGCAAAATACTACTTACTACTTCAAAAGTAACTAATACGAAAGTAGTACTTGAAGTACATGGCCGGGGCAAGCTCCTTTGGGAGCCGCTCACACAGCTATACAAATAAATGTACCCTGGAATTTGCCACAGCTGACAGCACGGAACAACGTGGGGGGCACGCTACTTTGAGCGACACCCAATAAATGGTGCGTGTTTCAGCCCTGGGCGGCATTTCGGAATGAGATGGTACACACGTGCTGCGCAGGTGTTCCTAAAGACTGGCCACTGCCGCTGCTACCAGAAGTAGTAAGGTATGGTGTACGGTGGTGGATCACTGTCCGCGTAAATGGGCGGTGTCAGTGGTGAAGATGCTGCCCAAGCTGTGCAGGGGAAGGGAGAGCGGTCAAAAGCTGTGCGTGCACGTGTTGGCTCCGTGCACAGTTTTGTTTCTTCTGGTGTGTGTTTACGCTAATCCATTTTGTATGCCATGCAGGTACTACCTAGTAGTTTTATTTATTCGCACTAGTGGGCGTGCAAGAGCCCATGTCATACATGCCAGCACGCCCACAATGGCACCTGTCTGGCAGTGCACAGTGGTACCCAATAACGTGATAGCGGTACCACGTACCGATTCGCACATACTGACAACTTAGCACACTCGGTGCTGCTTGTAGGTACGCCTGCGCCACCGACAGACTAGGGGCTGACCTGCCAGGGCAGGGCGGATGTAGTGTATACCCCGCATATATACACTTCGGAAGTATGTACAGTAGTAGTGGAAGTAGTTGTTACATTTATGTGAACTTGTGGGCGTGCACGAACCCACAGCACGCATGCCAGGCATGTACATCGAAGAACCTAGTACTGTTGTACGACTTTGATAAAAACAAGGTGCAAGGCCTACTTCAGTGTGTCACTGGACCGAGTGCCGCTACAGTTGCATTCCTACTTCAAATTGAAGTTTTCAAAGTTCCCATGTAGTTGCAACGAGTGTGGCCCCTCGTATGGCGGTGTCGGTCTTTAGCACAGGGCTTACCGCGCGCCAAGCGGAGTTGAGCTGAAGCTTACCACAAGTAGGTATACATACATGTACAAGTAGTTTAATACTATTGGTGTAGGAAGTGGGCTGGGTGCTCTGGTGCTATGCGATACTGGAGGCCGCTGCGGTATGAGGTGCGCTGTTGGACATGGTGCTTCAGCCGCGCGCCTTGCGCACAGGGCTTTCGACACCCTGAGCGTATGTTTGTAGGACTACTACAGTAGTGCAGAGCGCGTGCGTAGAAGACCTAACTAGCCCTACAGCAGCGGAAGAGAGAGGGCAAAACATGTGCGCCCTTGTCAGTAAGCTATTCCGTTCATGTGCAATCGTGGCGTGTAACCGCCATGGAAGGCAAACTATATATATAGTACACTATATACTTCGAAGTATAGCCGCAACAGCAATACTACAGAGTCAGCTTGTACACCTGCAACAGCGTGATGGACTCGGCCTGTGAAAAAGGAGAGAGGGGGGGGGGGGCATGTTGTTGAAATCAGATCCTTCTGAAGTGTGTATCAACTTCAACTGCAACTGCAACTTCAAGTACAGTGCAGTCGCAATTTAGTGCGGGGTAGTGTCACCCCCCTGGCACCCCGCACTAGAGCAAGACCCGCACTTAATCAAACAAGGCATTGTGTATCGTTCATACAGAATCATGTGGGCTGTGACAGGTCTCTGTACCCCGCACTTGACCGCACACCGCGCTAAAATCAAAGCGAATTACATACATATATATACACTACCAGTAGTATATTTTGTGGTGCGCACATCATAATCCAAGTAAAATAAAAAGGTAACACTTCAAAGTACTCGTAGTAAAAAATAAAAATGAAAAAAGATGTGTACACCAGCATACTACTTCGGAAGTACTGGCAGTACTTCAAGTAGTTCAGAAGTCCTTGTATGTAAATACGCTTAGGGCACGGAAAGCCCTGTGCACATGGTGTGTGTGTGACCGGAAAAGCATGACCAGGCATGCGGTTACTAGCAAAGAAATTGGCAATAAATGCTTGTGAAAAGTGTGTACCAGTACATACCATATACTTGAAGTACTTTGAAATATGTATACCTGTACTACTGAAGTATATTTGTATTGAAGACCACCTGCGGCGCGGAAAGCCCTGCGCAGAAGTGCGCCACTGTCAAAGAATGGAAGACCAGCCAAGCATATTTGTATGCATGAAGTACGGTGATACATGTAAGTGTATGTACTTCAAAAGCATACTACATCAAGTACCGGCTACATATGTTTTCACGTAGCTGCTGGTGAGTACTTGCGTGTAGCAGTCTGCTGCAGTGCCGCGCCGCATCAGTCAGGGATGCTCAGCAGCAGCAGCAGCAGCAGCAGCAGCAGCAGCAGCAGCAGCAGCAGCAGCAGCAGCAGCAGCAGTGTGCAGCAGCACCACTGGTGAGTGCTCACCAGTAGCAGCAGTGCTCGGCAGCAGTGTCAACCACAGTAGCACTGTGGCACAGCACAGTAGCATTATGGTAGCAACGCCGCCAGCACCTCAGCAATGCCTGACGCCCCCTCCCCCCCCCCCTGCACAGCGGCATCGTGGCGCTGTGGGCAGGCACAGCGGTGGCAGCAGGCATTGCATTATACTGTTACTTGAAGTACAGCAGTAGCATACACAGCATTGCCGGCGCCTCAGCGACAACTAATGTCCTCGCCCCTGGCACAGACAAATCATGGCCCTGCGAGCAGGGACAGCGGTGGCAGCAGGCACTGCATTACACCACTGTGCGTACCTTATGGCAGCAATATTACCAGCACCTCAGCGACGACTGATGCCCCCGCCCCCGCCGCCCCCCTGGCGCAGAGACATCATGGCGCTGTGGGCGGGCAACATACTACAGGAGTACTTTTCGAAGTACCAGATACTTGAGAAGTATACTTGAAAGCAGCAACGTTGCCACCACCTCGGTAACGCCTGACGCCCCCCCAGCCCCCATCCCCCCTGGCGCAGAGACATCATGTCGCCGTGGGACGGGCACCACGCTACGGTAACACTTCTTGAAGTACTTCTTGAAGTACTTCGGAAGTACTTCAAAAGTATATTTTGTGGTAGCCATGTAGGCAGCACATCAACGACGCCTGGCACCAGTGCCAGCCACGTGCACCAGCAGCATCCGAACTTGATTACTTCCAAGTACTTCGAAGTATGCTACAACATCAGATCGGCACCTCGACAACGTCTGATGCTCCCCCCCCGC
>JAULBY010042409.1:0-13180 GCA_032358315.1 Ophiocytium majus
GGGGGGGGGGGGGGGGGGGGGGGGGGGGGGGGGGGGGGGGGAAGGGCGACAGCTGCTGGCAGTGCAATACTGCGGGTGGGAGGTGCGAATGTGGGTGGCGTTTCAAACGAGCAGGGTAGCTGTGACCTGTGCGTAATCAGCTGCGGGATGCTCTGGAGCGGCCGAGCGTTTGTTTGTGGATGCAACACATGCACGCTGCGGCAAACCAGCCGGCACACACAGGATTGTGTTGTACGTTCGGAGAGAAGGGGAAAAGGGCATGCTGGTAGGGATATGCCATCAGGTGCGGAGGTGGTGCCTGTATGCCAGCAAGCAAATAACAACACTCGGCTTTGCTGCCACGCAGTGCCACAGACTTCTGGCACAGTGCCTGAATGGTTGGCTGAACACTGTGTCACCTTCACCGCTAGTAACACCAAAACAGGTTGCCATGGCTGCTGCTTGGAGACTGCTGCTGCAATGGCTGCAACCGCAGCTGACATACCTGAATTCGTTGTGTCCTAAATAGTGCTTGAGCGCTGCCCGCATGTCCACGTTGCCCTTTTTATCAGTGTACACCGCTTCTTGTTGCTGAAATCGGGTCCACTGGTCATCAACCTTTGCTCCGCTGCCGCTTTCGCCATCCTCCGGCAACAGGCCCTCATTGCCGTCAAAGCCAGCATTTCTTGTAGCCGAACGGGTCCGAGCTGCAGGGCCCGCATTCATGGCAGCCATGCCGCTGCCAGTACTGCTGCTGCTGCTGCTGTTGCTGGTGTTGCTGCTGGGGGCTTCAATACTGCTGCCTCCGGCGGTTGTGGCGTGGCACATGGCCGCTGAAGGTTGCTGGCGGTGATGGAGGTCGGCAACTAGCCACCTCTTAGTGTACGATGGTGCCCCTCTTGCTGCTGGCGGAAGCGGAAAGGCCTGGAAAGCCAATGCTCTGCTGGGAACTAGGAGTATTGCGGGACACAGCCATGCCGCTGCTGTTGCACATGATGTCAATGGCCGAAGCCAGGCGAGCATGCCTGCTGCTGCTGCTGCTGTCCAGTATGCATGCCCCAGGAGTGACGTCTATGCTATGAGTGATGTGTGATCGATCACACGCAAGATCGCCAAGTGTGTGTTGAAGTGTGTGATGTTGAAGTTGTTCCAAAAATGAAACCGTTTAAAAACTTGGGGGGGGGGTGTGCAGCGCTGCAAGCAGTGCAGAACAACAGCCGTGTGTAAACAGCACAACGGGTGGCGAGACACCTGAACCAGCGGCACCCGAGTGCCGACTATCAGGCACTTCCAAATAGCGACGGCAGGAGGAGGTAGAGGGTGAGGCACCGGCGCCGCCAGCACCACCACAAAGCACGCGGCATCAGTCAGCCATGGCGTCATCGGTGGGCTCGCGTGATGAGCGCGACATATTCAATGTCCCCGTGATCATCAACGGGCTGTGGAGCCAGCCCCGGCGCCACAAGGACA
Source organism: Ophiocytium majus (assembly GCA_032358315.1). Taxonomy (NCBI): domain Eukaryota; class Xanthophyceae; order Mischococcales; family Ophiocytiaceae; genus Ophiocytium; species Ophiocytium majus. Next base: position 1,450 of record JAULBY010042409.1, read on the forward strand.
GGCCAGGTGAGGGGGACCCACCCCGCAAGAAGTCTGACAGCGCGGGAGCAGACCAGACCCTGCTGCTGGCGGAGGAGCTCAAGGCCAAGGACAAATGCATAGACATGCTGACGGCCAAGCTCGCACGCGCCACCACAGCTGTGGACAACGCCAACAGGCTCAGAAAAACCCAGGACGCGCAGATGGAGGCCATGGTGCAGGACGTCTCGCGGGCCGCGCGGTCCAGCGCCGCCCTGGAGACCCAGCTGCGCGCCTGCGAAGACCAGGTCCGTGACCTTCAGAACCACTGCTCATCACAGGAGGTTGACATGGCAACGCTGAGGGACGATCTGGCGCGCAGCAGGCGCGAGCCCCCCGCCCTGATTGCACGGCTAGAGGAGGAGAACAGGCGTCGGGCAGCCGTGGAGCGCGCGCTTTCCGCGGAACGTGCCGTGGTCCGTTCCTGGATGTCGCGCGCGGGCGTGGACGCGTCCGCGGTGGAGCCCTCAGCGGTGGTTCTTGCTCAGCGCATAGACGTGCTGGAGGCGGAGCTGGCGGAGCGGGACAGCGAGGCGCAAGCCGCCGCTGAGCAGCTGCGCGACCTCGAAGAGGCGCTGGTGACGGAGCGCGAGTGGCGCGAGAGCGCGCAGCAGGCGGCGGCGCAGGCGAGCGATGCGTGCACGGCGGCACGGGCGCGCGGGCGCACACTGGCGCTGCAGCTAGACCGTGCCAGAGCGGACGCTGGGGCGGCTGAGGCGAGGGCGAGGGAGGCGCTGGCTGCGGAGGCGGCGAGGGAGGAGGAGGTTAAGGCTAAGCGGGAGGCGGCGAAGCACCGGCGGCACCGCGTGGTGACGGAGAAGATGGCCGTGAGCAAGGCCATGGATGACAGGGTGGAGGTGAGGGGAGCGCAGGGGGATGATTTTATTTGTTTGCGGTGAAGGGGGGGACTGTGGTTGTGCCTGTGTGAATGGTGCTGGCAGCAGCGCTGCGCGCGTGGTGTTGTACACAGGGAGCTGCTGTCAGGCAGTTGCTGCTGCTGCAGTGCTGGAGCCAGGTGGGCATTCACATCAAACCAGATTTTTGGCACCATGTTGGCACATTCAGGGATACCCAGCAGCGCTGCAGCACCGGTGACAACGTTGTGTGGCGATTGACCACAGGTGGTGCCGCAGACGCTCTTGGCTGAGCGACACAGTCACATTGCAACTGTTGTACACAAGTCTGTGGGTGACACCCGACCAACTGGTGACATTGTTGTCATGCTTTACCTACCATGACACCGGCACCACACCTGCACCCATGGATTGCTTTGCAGGTACTGGAGAAACAGCTGGCAAAGGTGAGGGAACAGACAGAGGCTGAGGTGGCGGCAGCACGAGCGGAGGGCAATGCGCGCGCGCAAAAGCTCAAGCAACGTGCGCTGGCACTGGCAAAGCGCTGCTTGGAGCTGGAGCAGGCGCAGGTACTGGGCTCTGGCGGCGCAATCGAATCGCAAGCTAGCGTGTCGTTGTCTGTCAAGCCGCTGGATGTCGATCCTTCGGTGAACAACAAGGGGGCACCCGCATGGATGAACTTCAACTTCGAGATCAAATAGCGCACGTGAGCTGTGGCTAGGCTGTGCTTGCTATGCGTGTGTCCGTGAGGCTGCTGCATGCTGCGCTGCTGCTGTCTGCTGGCGATGCAAGCTTCTGGCAGCTTTGCTGTGACGCCTTGTGTATTTTGTCGCTGTTGTGCACAAGCACAGCAAATACCTTGCACGTGCACGCCCTCAATAGGAGACGTTACACAGATGTGAGCAGGGTGCCCGCCGCACATGCCACACACAGTCATTCAAGTTGGTGCCCATGCATGCCACGAGCACGAAAATACCTTTGAAGGCACTCATACAGGGGAATGGGTGTACTATAATAAATAGATGTATAACTGACATGACTCAATTTTGCATCAGAGCTCAGTGATGGCAATACTTTAAAGGGCTTAGTGTTTGTCATGCGGTTCCTCACGCTGCATGCCAGTGCGTGCTCCACTGTGTGTGCCGAAGTACAGCTGTAGTCGCATTGCTGTGGCAGGACAAAGTCGCAGCATGTGGCTGTACATGGTGCAGGTGCGGCGCCGCTTGTCACCGCCATGCTCCAGCATGTGCCACTGGCAGCAGTGACACTCAGCCTCAGCCATCGGTGTGCTCAGCACACTGTGCTGTGCGGGGCAATCCATAGCCAAGGCGCAGATGCAAGTTGTGATGAAACTGCTGCATTGTTGCCATCTCGTGGCACGCTTACTCCGTGTACCACAATACCACTGTACCACACCCTTTATGCCAGTGCATAAGGGTTTTAGCCCCGCCAATGGACCGCTGAGCAGGGTAGCACGTTGACAGAGCGTCCACGACGTCCTTTAGCTTGTTGGAGACGCCAACGTTGGAGACGGCAACCTGTCAACTGCACGATTGAATCCAGAACAGCAAAATTGGAAGAGCGGCAACGCGCACTCCCTACAGCACACAGGATTGACGACAAGCAGTTCCGGCTGCGGCAGCAGCAAATCCAGACTGACCGCCCCTTCCAACACCACCACAACTGGCCATGTCATCGCTGGCGGAGCGATACAGCAAGTGGGACAACATCGAGGTGAGGGATCTCGTTTGCCTCAGGGTCACCCTTGCTGTGTTGTCTGCTTTTGGCCCGGCACCCACCTGACGCCTTTCCTGTCCGCCTTCGTCGCGCGTGCAGCTATCGGACGACGAGTCTGACTGCCACCCCAACATCGACAAGGAGTCATGGTTCCGCATGAAGCATCGGACGAGGGTGGAGCGGGAGGGGAGGGAGGAGGCCGAAAAAGCGGAGTTGGAGAAGGCCAACTCCACTGACCTCAAGCGCGCCGTCAGGCTGAAGGAGCTGCTGCGGGCGCTCGAGGCGGGGCAGGCTCAGGACGAGACGGAGGACCCTGCTGCCCTTCGCACGGAGCTGGCTGCCCTGGAAAAGGCCATGGACTCTCGGCACACGAGGCTGGAGGAGCTGGAGAAGAACAAGAAGTGGAACTGGGAGAACATGTGCCATGTCGTAGGTGAGTTGAGGCCTGCGGCTTGTGGTGCTGCGGCAGGTTTGACTCGCTGCTGCTGGTGGTCGTGGTTGTTGCGGGTGGTGCTGTTGTGTCAGTCGACGTCGTTGCGTGGGTGTGCAATGTGAAGGCAGGCAGGCAGCGGTGGTCGCCTACCGTTACAACCTCAACCGTCATTGCGCAACGCAGCGGGTCAAGGTTACCACCCTTCTCAGGCGGGCGCGACTGCAGGATGTCCTAGTTCCACAGGTGGCGTGAAATTCGCCCTAGGCCAAAGGCAGTGCCACTGGGACAAATGGGCCACACGCTGCTGGTAAGCAACAGTACAGCGCACCAGCCCCATGCACATGCTGCAAGCGGGTGGTGCACTGCTAATGCGCGCCACTGCTTGCACGCGCCGCGCGTGACTGCTGCAGACGAACGCACAATAGTGACGGACGAAAAGCCTGGCGATGGCAAGGACACCTTGGTGCACAGCGACCTGCCGCCAGCGCTGCAGGCCGCCATCTCTGGCAAGGCGGCTGTCAAGGCGGCGCCAGGGCCCGCAACAGTGAAGGAGGAGGTGACGGGCTATGCGCAGTTTGTGGACAAGTATGAGGCGCTGATGGAGAGGTTCAGCGAGATCAGCAGCATGGATGACACGCAGGTGAGGGTGCGGTTGTGCGTGCCGCTGCTGCTGCTGCTGCTCATGTTGCTGCTGGTTAACTAGTGTGGTGGTAAGGTAATGCAGGCGGGCTGGCGGGGTTTCTGGCCGCACTCATGGCACCCGCATGTTGCGGCAGACGCGGACAAAACCGCTGCTGTGCATGCATGCAGTTTCTGGTGCAATGTCTGGTAGTGCACGTGAGGTATAACGTTGCGGTATATTTGCTATGGCTGAAGTTACTTGCAACATTTCTTCTACACCATTCTGTTTCATATGCAACCCAGCTCACAGGCATCCCACATCCAGTGCGGTAAGTAACAATGAAAGCCACACATTATGAAGCTTTAAAATTGTTTCATCAATTCTGTCATGGGTGGCTCACACGTGGTGGAGGCGGTATTCACCAGCATACCAGCTGCCAAGCAGACTGTTTCAAGTAATTTGAGCAAGAGGAAGCGAGTGTTTGCACATCCACCTCATTTCGGCCGTGTGAACAGATGGTTGCGCATGTTTGGACACCTGCAATAGCGCGGCTGAGAACTACAGCACTTCATGTAGTGCTCACCAGCAGGGTTAGCAAGGGTTAAACACGTGTGAAAGGGTCTATTACTGGGTGCACAACACAAGCTCACTGCCGTGAACTTTCGGGGACTACATTGCAGTCGCGCACATGCAGAAAATGTTATGGTTTGGTACATGCGTATTGGTGTTGTATACTACATGGCAAACACAAATGCAGCGCCAAGCCTGTATGTGCATTGTCATAGTGGTGTGAGCCAAGCAGGGTAGATTTGGTGTGGGTATAACACGGGCTGTTAAGCCAAGCTCCTCAAATGAGCTGTGATGCTGCTGCATGCACCTGGGAGTTCAATGTGAGTCAACATGCTGGTTGCGACCAGCGTATTTTGTGACCAAACCTGTGTGAAGTGGGCATGTCTAGGCAGCAGCACTTTCTGCGCGAGTGCCAAGTGTGTCCTGCACGCTACATGAACTTGCTGTCATGCGCCTGCTGAATGCCAATCATCACTAACAACAGTGACAATGAATTAGGGTATGTGAACACCGTGCAGTGCGCAATCGCAAATGCTGGTGCACCATACCATGCCAGATGGTTACTGTAAAGCGTGTGTGTGCACTGCAGTGTTCAGGGCATAACCGCGAATTCTGGTGCACCGCGCTCCCGCACGCGTACCGTGCCGGTGCAGGACTTTTTGCTGAAGGAGGGGCGGGTGCTGTTTGCAGAGCACGCGCAAAACTACCTGCTGCTCAGCTGTCTGGAGGATGAAATGAATGGCAAACCCGCGCGCGCAAAGCTGGTGGCGCGGCAGAGCCAGGTGAGAATTGCCGTGATGATGGTGCGCAATGGGGCTGCCACTTGTGTTGAGGGCTGCAGCTGCGTATTTGCACGTATTTCTATGCCGCAAAATGTGATATACGCATATGTTCGTACAAGTATGTTTGTCTGTACACGTTATGCGGCGTTTTGTAAACAAAATTTACACAGCGTATAAAAAGTTTGACAAGAAAAACAATAGTTTTTTGACCGCTTGCGCATTAGGCGGCTGGGCACCAGCAGTGACCAGTGGCACCTCGTGCTGAAAGTGTTTTTCACTCTCGGTTTGCACGCTGAAAAGCCGCAGCAGCACCCAGTGTGGTTGCTTGTTGCTCGTACATGGTGGTGGCACACGCCATGCTTCATCTAGTTGGTGCAGCACGTGAAACGTTAGCGTTTGTTGTGCACTATGTAGTTCCACGAGGTGGGTGGGGACGGGAGGAGGTTCCCTGGGATATGGGGCTGAAGTCCTTTAGTAGTGCTATAGTAGCATGCCAGGGTCATATTGGAGTGCATAGTGCTGAGCACCCGTGACCTCGCCGGCTAGCAACGCGGGAAAGCAAGGGAGGGCACCCTGCTTGATCATGTCTTGTAGTCACTCACACCATGTGCACACGGCTTTCTGCGACCCAGCGGAGTTCAGTACCAGTGCTGCCGCACAGGTCCGTGTACCACTTGACTTTTCATTCACTTCACACCTCGCACATCACACAGCCATGACGCCACCACACCTTCTCCAAACCTCAACAATCAATCACCACCTCACCACGCAACCCCCCCCCCCCCCCCCCCCGCCGCGGCCGCCCAGATCCTGTCCAACATTACGGAGCTGGCGGTGGGCCTCCGGCGCCCGCCACAGGACGTGGTGGTCCCCTTCTTCCGGCGCCTGCAGGAGCGTGCGCACGCAGAGGCCTTTGAGACAGCGGTCAGCGACTTTGTGGCGCGTGTCAAGGCGCGTGCCAAGGAGAAGAGGAAGGAGATGGCGGAGGAGGAGGCGCGCAGCGGCGGCGACGGCGATGGGGAGGTGGGTCTGACTGACCTTACTGAAAGTGGTTTTACGTTCCATTCTGAAATTTGAATATTACTTCTCGTAGTACTAATACGGTACTACTAAAAACTTGAGAAGTATGGAATTTATATGTTTGCTATGGTAGATGAAGGTTTTCTTAAAATAGATCTTACAGGACCGCTTATATAATGTGACAGAGCCCTGCTGTGGCGGTGCTCTGGCGTGTGTGTGGGCACATGCGTGTGGAAAGTAGTTGTGGCGTGGCCTTCAGGAATGTCGGGGTGCATGGTGTGCTGTGGTTGGAGGGAGGTGGTGCAAGTTGCTGAGGGGTCGATTTCGGTGGCTGGGTGGTCAAGGTTGTGGTGTGCGTCCATGCGGACAGTGTAGCATGGGTACTGGCGGCGGGACGCCTGTACACGGAGCAGGCGAAACATGCAACACCAAGCGTACATAGCGCATAGGTGTTGTGTACACAGCACAGGCAGCAGCAGTTGCACATGTACTGCTGTGCCAGTACCATGCAGCGCTTGTAGCAACTACCATAAGCGTGTAGTGGTGTTGTGCTGCAGAGCATGCCGCGCCATCGACCTCCTGGCGTAATTGGCAGCGGACGCACCATGTACTGGCCTGGCATGCTGAGCATGTAATGGCATGCAATGATCGTGTAAGAAATGCCGCCATATCTGATAATGCCGTGCACTCAGAACTGCTACGCTGCTGCGCATGTGCGGCTTGCTGGTGGTCGTTCAGTCGTCCTGTGGTGGGTGTGCATGGGCCATCGACCCTGGCACTTGCACACCCAGTGCTCTGGACGCTGCCTGCACCCATCTCCTCACACTGCGCCCAAACCCATCGCTGTCATGGTGCGGCTGTTGCCCCCACTACTTCTGCTGCTACCGCTGCCGCCGCCGCCATTGCCGCTGCTGCTGAGCAGGTGGTTGAGCTCAGCAAAGAGGAGCGGCTCGGGCCCGGCGGGTTGGACCCCCTGGAGGTCTTTGAGACGCTGCCGGAGAGCATGCAAACGGCGTTTGAGAGCAAGAGCATTGAGGCGCTGCAGACGGCGCTGGCGGCGCTCCCCGCCGAGGAGCGCATGTACCATATGAAGCGCTGCGAAGATAGCGGCCTGTGGGTGGCCGGAAAGGCCTCCAACGAGGAAGAAGACTGAGCGGTCAAGCCGTGCTCGGCGGCGCAGTGTGCGGGGGCTGAGCAAGGGTGTGCTGAGCAGCGTTCGCAGCGGCGACGGCATGGTTCATGTAGCGTGCCGTGTGAGCGTGCGTACAGCCCCTGTGGCATGGCGGTGGAGGGGCCGCGCCTTACGCTGCAGCCGCCGCTGTCAAGAAGCGCTCGCAGTGGTAGCGTTGCCCACTGCCAGCACTGGTGCTGGGGTGCCCGGGGTGTGCATCAGGCCTCGGCGAGTTGGTGTGGCACTGTGGCACTTGTTGACGTGTGTGTGTCGAACCGGGTGTGCATGTGCTCCCGCTGGCAGCGTGCCATGCCAACAAGCCAATCGCATCTTGCACGTCAGCGGCACCATGCAGCTGTGATGTTGCGTTGCTGGCCCCAGCTGCTGCTGCACTGCCCTGGGCCAGAAGTGTGCCGGAAACACGTACAGATTGACAGTGGGTTTGGCTTGCACACCGCTGTCTCTGGGGCAGCCCAGGTGGCTGCAGCTGCCCTCCTCAAATTGCATGAGTTCTTGTCTTTTACTTGGCAGTGACATGTGTGGTGCTCTGCATGTGCATGGCGTCTTGTCTGGCGACCATGCACGCACTTCTATCTTGGTTCGCCATGGCGCAAAGGGGCATCCGATAGTGGCGTGGCTGTGTGTTTCTTGTCGGCGAACCAACGTTGCAGCTGCGTGGACACTTGCTGTCCTTAAGTGTGTGCACCAGCATGCATGAACACAATGGAATGGAGAAATCAAATCATTGGCAGTCAGGCGGACAGGGGCGAGCTGCGGCACACAGCATAGCACGCCTGCGCAGGGCGCGCGCGCAAACCCACTGCAACAACGGCCAGCTGCGCACATGTATGCACATGTCTCAATACCATCGTTTCACTCAATACCATCAATTTACTCAACAACGTCCATTTACTCATACGCCTGCGAGCCGACAACAGCACTGCCCCTGGCCACCACGCCCGCACTCGCACCGCAAGGGCACACCGCCAGCAGCAGCCGCCCGCCGCTGCTCACAAGTCCTCGGCCGCCATCTCCCCACAGCCCACTATTTTCACATCCTTCTGCGGCCGCTGGTTGAGCGTGGGCACCGCCTCCAGCCGCCTCAGCGCGCCCATGCCCCTCACCACGCGCCCGAACGCGACCGCGCGACAGTCCATCCACGGCAGCGGCGCCAGCGACACAAAAAACTGGGAGGCGTTGGTGTGGGGGCCGTTGTTGGCCATGGCGAGCACGCCCGCGGCGTCAAATTTGATGTCGTACGTCTCGTCCTCAAAGGGCGCGCCAAACACAGAGGTGCCCTGGTCGCCGCTGCCGCCCACGACGTCCCCCCCCTGCACCCATCCGCCGGGAACGACTCTGTGGAAGGGGGTGCCCAGGTAGGTGAGGCCGCCCCGCTTGGAGGTGCACAGCTGCCGGAAGTTGTTGCACGCGCGGGGGCAGCTCTCGCTGCAGTGGGCATGGTGGGGGTGAGGGGGGGAGGGGGGGGCAGGCATGGTGACTGTCCTGGCTGTGGGCAGTGTACTTGGTTGATGGTTGGTGGGCGCGTGCGCACCCTGGCGGTTGCTTCTGGGCACAAAATGTTGCTACGTTACATGTTTGACGGCGAGTCACCTTTATCCTGCGGTAATTTTGAAGTCAGCACTTGGGCTAGGGGGTAGCTTAACGCCTGCTTGGGCTATCGTTGTGGCCGTATGCTGACCAGCTTGCATTTGTGCCCACAGTGCGGCCGAGGTGGCCAATTCCGCATAGCAGCCTCACGCACACCCGCACCCACTACCCCCGTCAAGGCACGGACACCGCAGCAACACGACATGCCTGCCACCCTGCTTGCTTGGCACTGTTCACACCTCAAGCACCTACACCAGTCACCCACCTGTACAGCTCGAACACGACACGCTCCGGCTTGCCGCCGAGCCCCACGTCAAAGTACACCAGTGGCCGCCGCACCGCCGCTTTGAGCGCGCTGCGTGCGACCGCCTTCCAGTCATCTTGCACCTGTGCGGTGCAATTCAGTTGGGGGAAGCGCTCCGACAGGAAGGCCTGTAGCTCTGCCTGCGCGCCAACGTAGGCGCCGTCCGCCAGCACCACGTACTTTGCTGAGTGCTGCAAAGGCAGGGGCACGGATGTAGCGGTAGGGCGCTGCAGAGTTGGCGTAGCCTAATGGTCATGCAATATGCGAAGGTGCTTGCAGGGCGAGGCTGGGAGTGCATGACATTGTTCATCCAACTAGGGGCGTGCATCGCAGCAACAGCCATTGACTACCAGGTATACCTCTGCTTATAAATGTTTTATCTGTCTACAGTCATATCCAAGAATCTATGAGCACATGTCTGCTTTGAGAACAACCTGTGCACACACGCACGGCTGGAACAGCATCGTGCAACTGAGCGGCCTGCTCGTACGCTGACTGGCAAGCACACGGCTGCATGTGTCTGCATGTCCACGTGTGGCCGCGAGCAGCATCAGCAGTAACAAGAGGGGCAGCATAAAGAGGCTGAGAACCTTTTGTGTATGAACCCTGACTAGCCGTTTCCAGCTCCCCCATTGATGATTTATTATTAATGGCAGCAGCGACTTTGATCGTTGATGTCAACGGAGCCACGGACAGCTTGCCAACACCACTCCGCACTTGGCAAGTGAACCGGGGGCTCGGCAAGCTCCATCTGGCGTACAAGTGAACCTTTTTGTTACTATAGCAGTTGCTGCCAAGCACCACCTGCCCCTAGAGCCCGTAACTTCATGCTTCTGTTGCTGCTGCTGTTGCTGGTGCTGCGTCAAACACACGTGCCAAGGCACCACACACACCTTGTAATATGCTCCTCCTTTCAGCTGCTGCTTCTGCTCCAGAAACCGCTCCCACTCCGTTTCTAGCAGGGGCTTCTCAGTGAGCACCACGCCACAGGAGGTACAGCACTCCTTAGCAAAGCTGCAACACTGGTGGAACTCAGGCGCGCTGATGTTGCCTGCGACGTGGACTCGCATGGTGCAAGTGCTGCTGCCAGCAACAGGCAGAGTTGGCACTTGACGTGAAACCCAGCACGCTGTGTAATGCTCGCTTAGCGGCCCCTCTGCCTGTGGCTAGCTGCCGCGCCTGCCGTCGCTCTGCTAGCGCGTCGACGTCCTTCTCTGGCTGCAACGCTGCTGTGACGCTGGTGGTTGTGCTGCTGCACCTCAGGCCTCGTGACGGTTACATCACGCGAAGTGCCACTGAGCAGCCGTGCTCAGCAGCATGTCATTCACTCATCCCACATCTACAGTAGATCTGGAGCTCTGTACATGCTGTAGATCTGGAACCCTGTACAATTGAAAATACATGTGCCGCAGGCATGCGCACCCGGCTGGGCGCCGCCGCCTCCAATCGCAGGGACCGTCTGCCCAGCGCCTCCGCAGACCTGGCTGTGAGCCTGCCTGTGGGTGGCTACCATACCATAGTGTGTGTTGTGGGAGAGCCGGCGTGTGCAGATTTGGCATGCATATCCGTTGAGGATGCTTTAAAAACCCGCGAAAGCAGGCATGCTGGCTGCATGCAAAAGTACCGTGCACCTGCACCAGGCATCAGAACTGCAGTCATTCGTCTGGCTACCCGCCAGCATCATGCACAAGAAGTAGGCAGCAACTCAAGCCTCGGCGACAACCAGCGGCAGTCGCAGCAAAAGCACAAGGATTTGAAACCTGTAAAATTTTGATTGTGATGCTGCGCTTGTGCCTACTGACAGCCAGCTGCTGCACCCACAAAAGCCCCTCGGAAAAACAAAATCCCGGCACCAAGGCAGCCGGCTCTGTGCAGTGCCCCTCCTGCACACCCACCCCCCTCTATACATAGCACCAACGGGGGTGCAAAACCCACGGCGGCTGAAATTTAGAACCACACGCCAGCCCAGCCCTACCTGGCCGGCACAGCAGATGCATGCAGCGAGTGCGCTGCTGAGGACCGTGTTAGTTCCCGGCGCCTGATGCGTGCCTCTGTTAGTGCCCGGCGCCTGTCGCTCAGCGCACGAGTGGCGCATGCCGCTAGGGCTTGGCAAATAGGTAGTGGCTGACCATCCACTGCTCGCCATTCTGGAAGCCAAAGAGCTCCACACACGCAATGAAAAAGAGGCGCCAGTACACAAACCACTTGGTCTCGTTCCCTGCGCCGTAAATTTCCGTCAGCACCGGCATCACCTGGTCCTTGTTGGCGTCCAGCAGGGCCAGCCACCCCTCGCTGGTTTTTGAGTAGTGCATGCCGTTCACGCGCCAGTGCCCCTCGATGCGCAGGTCGTCCTGGAAGTAGAGCAGCAGGTCGTCCGAGGGCATGGTGCCGCCGGTGAAGAAGTATTGCGCCATCCAGCCGTCCTCCTTGAGGAAGTGGTAGGGGTGGTCCTTGTGGACGAAGATGTGCACAAAGAGCTTGCCGCCCGCGCGCAGCCAGCCCGCCACCTTGGCCATGAGGAGCTTGTAGTTCTTCATGTGCTCAAACATTTCGATGGAGCACACGCGGTCAAAGGTGCCCAGCATGTCTGCGGGCAGGTCAAAGCTGGGGGG
>JAULBY010042420.1:0-13178 GCA_032358315.1 Ophiocytium majus
GATCTTCCCCTACAACGGCCCGCGCGAGGCGGCTGCGATCGTTGCGGAGGCCACACAGCTGCTGGAAGCGAGCGGTTACACGCCGCGGGTGCCAGTGCCCCAGCTGACGGGGCAGGCAGTGCTGGAGGAGCAGTGCGGCGGGGCGCAGCGCATCTGCGTGATTGCCGCGCTGCCGCACATCAGCGAGGGCGGGGCGGCGGCGCGCACCAAGTATTTGGAGACCGTCGAGGAAGCAGCGCGCAAGGTACGTATATATACGCTATTCACTATATTTCTGAAGTATACACTATACACTCTTGACGTATTTAGTTCAAAGTATATACTAGCAGTACATGAGAAGTGATCTAGAAGCGATAAGCTCTAGGTCTGCCCGCCGGTAGGGGCTGCCACATATACTCAATGTACTGTAAACATACTTTGTATAAATAAGTGTACATGTACACATATAGAGCACTACCACACCTGAGCACACCGTTGCTGCCGAGCGCCGCTGCAGCAAAGCGCTGCTATTGCTCAGCACTAGCCCTGCAGAGCACTGCCACTGCTGAGCACGCTGCTACTGCTGCTGCTGCCGCTGCCGCCGCCGCTGCTGCTGCTGCTGCCGCCGCCGCTGCTGCCGCCGCCGCCGCTGCCTGCTGCTGCTGAGCAACTGCAGGCGCGCAACCACTTGTTCAAGTTCATGTGGACGGAGGCGGGCGCGCAGCCGCAGCTGGAGCAGACGCTGGGCCTTTCGTTTGGCGCGCCGGTGGCCGTCGCACTCGCGAAAGAGAAGGTCCGTGCTCAGCGCAACCGGTGGGGTCGCAGCGTATAACTTGTTCATGATATGCCGTATTTATACTATACATGTTCAGTACTGTTCATGTATAGTGTAAGGTAAGTAAATAAGGTGTATGGCGTTTTCCTGTAATGCGTTTATACACCAAAAATGCCATGTAACACGGTTTTGGGTGCGGAAGTACGTAGAAATACGCCGTATTTTGGTGTGAAAGAGAAGATCCGTGCTCAGCGCGGCCGGTGTGACAAGCGCACTGTCCATACTGCGTGCTCAGCAGCACCACCGGTGTGAAAAGTCTTGCCATGCAGTATACCGCCGGCATGGTTTGTAGTTTGCTGGGCATGTCGTTTGGCGCACCGGTGGCTGTCGCGCTGGCAAAAGAGAAGGTCAGTGCTCAGCGCGATCGGTGTCTAGTGATGGGTGGCAACGTACAATTTTTTCATGATGTGCCATATTCATATATTTCTGAAGTATTGTAAGGTGTACATCCGTCGTTTATGCCGTATAACGTACTGCTGTCGTATGTCAATACAGCGTATAATGTACAGAGATGAGCGTATTTATACGGCACATACGCCGTATTTCGCAATGGCAAAAGAGGAAAGTGTGTGCTCAGCAAAAACATCCTTGGCAAATGCCTTTGCAGCAGTTTGTGCTCCATACACAAGCGCTCTGTCCACGCTCAGCGCTGCCGGTGCTGACACTCCTCCAGTGCTGGGGAGGGCGCACTTTAAAAAGCCCACCAATTTTGTAACATGTTGCCACCTGTCGAATAGCAACATGCAACGACAATCCTTGGTGCTGGTGCTGGCAGCGTGCTGCCACGTGCGCACTGTCCGCCGGCACAAAATCTGCTCACCCTTCCGCCAGCCTTGCGGCTGATCTCCCTTATATCTTCCGATTCAAAAGGCACCATATAAAAACCCACCGAGGAGCGATAAACTGTAGGTCTCCCCAACGGCAGGGGCCGTCACCCTGGGGTGGGCCCGTGCAAGGCGGTGAACAGAGCAAAGACTTGCGCCTACCCAGGGCAGTCAAGTCTCGCACCTGTGGCGAGGCGTGGACTCCATCATAGACATGTGGTGCGTGCATATCATACCGGTATATACACCTCATACATAATGTCTAGTGATGGGTCACGGCGTACAACGTATTTTACACGTTATCCTACTAATAGTACAAAATACGGCGTATTCCTACGTATTCCTACGCCCAAAAACGCGATATGCGGCGTATTTGCCGTATAATTACGTTAATTTGCATACGTTATACGGCGTATTTACATACCACGTTATACGGCGTATGATGCAAAAATTATACGCTGTGACCCATCACTAATAATATCTGTCAACAATTTCGTGTGCTGAGCAGGGGGTGTACGCCGTCCACTCGGGCGCCTTCGAGGCCTCCAAAATTGCGGACTTCCTGCGCGGCGTCGTCTCACGCTCCGCCAACACCCTCGGTTTCAGCGCGCTGCCCAAGGTCGAAACGGTTCCAGAGTGGGACGGACAGGATGCGGCCCTCGTGGAAGAAGAATTTTCTCTCGAGGAGCTCATGGCCACGGAGCTCTAGACCCTCCCCCCCGCCAATCCCCACTCTTGCACAAATCCCGGGGGCCTGTGTTTGAGGCGGCTGCAGTGCTCAGCGGCTTCGGTGATCAGCAGCAGCGGCGGTGCTCAGCAGCAGAGCTCAGCGCCAGCAGCTGGTGCCGGTCACTGCTGAAGTGGATGCCACGGGGAGCGCCGCCTGGCAGATGTGGCAGCGATGCTGCGGCGCTCATAGGGCGTGGCTGCCTTACCCCCCACTCGCAACACAGTGGCAGCGGCGCGTAGCATCGCGCGGCGTGGCAGCCGGTGCGCAGCACTTAGTGCTCAGCAGCAGCAGCCGCAACTGCTGCTGCTGCTGAGCACGAGTTCTGTTGCATTTTCTGTGTGTGCGATGCTGAGCAGTGGGCATGCGTGTGCGACGCTGCTGCTGGCGCCGTACTGCTTGCAGCCGTCATGTCTGCTGCTGCAGCTGGGGGGGGGGAAGCGGGGGGCCACGGGAGGGGCCCACAGTGCTCAGCAGCACCGCGGCAATGCAGTGGCAGCAGTTGACATAGCGCCTGAGGCTGCCACCTGGGCGGCGCACTAGGCGCAGCTCGGTGACAAGTTGCTCTGCATGGGCGCTGCACAATTGGGTAGAGTGGGGTGTGGGGGGGGCTGTGTTGTTGTTGGCGCTGCTTTGCTGGCAGCAGCAGTGGAGGAAGCAGCAGCAGTTGCAGGTGCGCTGTAGCACAGAGTGATCTGCGTTGTCACATTCTGTACATGGAATATGGTTTTCATTGTTTCAGTGATGGGTGGCGCGCTGCCTGCACCTGCGGTACACACTTTGCACATCAGACAGCGCATGTGAAAGAAACATAAAAGGCTGCTAAGCCCAGGTACTGCCGTGGCTGGGGCAAAATGCCAGGCCGAAGCCTGTGGGGCGATTTGTCCACCTGGTGAAAAGCACCAGACAGCCCCCGCACCTACACGCGCCGGCCAGTGGCCTTGAGGACTAGGGATGATGCAGAGTACAATTACCAACAGGGCCCTACTTGTGCGATGCCGCCAAAAGCCAGCGTGCTGCGAAGTCAGATCCACATTCGCCAACACCAAAAAATACCAACAGGGCGTACTTGTGCAATGCTGTGTGCAAGTGTGTTATCGTCCTGTATCCACCCGGGTTCACAAGCTCCTTTGGCAATGGTTCTGGTGGCTGAAAAAAGAAGCACCCCCACCATTGTTCTGCGTTTTTGCCTTTTGGCGGCATCGCACAAGCAAACCTTGTTGGTAATCGCACTTTGCAGCTTCCTTAGCCCTTAAGGGCGCAGACTGGCGTGTGCAGGGCGTGCGCTACCCGGTCTTGACCAGGTGGCCGAACAAACACAGGGTCAATTGTCTAGCATTTTACCCCAGTCACTGCAGATCTGAGTTTGGCAACCTTCTAGGCCCCTTACATTAAGAACCACAGCAGAGCAAAAGAAACATAGACAGTTGCTGAGCGTAAATGCTGCCTTGGCTGGGCAAAACGCCAGGCAACAGCGGGTTGCACCGGTAGCACTAAGTGGAAGAAACCTAAAAGGTTGCTAAGATACTGCCGTGGCGGGGGTAAAACTACCAGGCCGAAGCCTGTGGCGTGATTCGGTTTGTCCACCTGGTGAAACACCAGACACTGAATATGCAGCAGGAAAAAAGGTTGGTTGTTTGAGAAACAGTTACAGAACAGTTTCATACCTGGGTGGCCCGCCTCGTCAGCAAAGGCATCTTCATCCTCACGGCCAGAGCTGGGCGTGCCAAGGGACACCTGCACCCATTGAGGCATCGCAGCAGCGAAAATTGCACTTTAGCAACGGTACAGTAGTTATGTATACCTACTTAGAAAGTACAATAGCAGTACCATAGTACTTCAGAGATAACAGTGCTTCAGAGTACTACAGTAGTATTAGTAATAATTACACTTGTGGGTACAAGAGCCCAAGCCATGTATGTCGTAGGTGGCAGTGCGGTGAACATCCCATGCGCCTGCACCTCGGTTGCAGGCGCATGACAGCAGTACAGCCGCGGCACAGCCGTTGTGGCATGCACATCATACGCCTTGGAGCAACCTGCTCACAACGGAGTTGAAAAAAAATGAATAGCTTTTTCACAGCTGCCAATGATTTATGACATACTTGACCTACGTCAAGCGTATCTCAACACGCGTGACCGCAGCCGCGGCGTCCAGCACCACGTCTCCGACCGCCAGCGTCCTTCACAGAGCGACTTTGTAGGGAACAGAAAAAAATGAACAGCTTTTCCACATCCAACAATGTAGGTGTGGGGGCTGTCTGGTGCTTATCACCAGGTGGACAAATCACCCCACAGGCTCCGGCCTGGCATTTTGCCCCAGCCACGGCAGTATCTGGACTTAGCAGCCTTTTGGGTTTCTTTCACAATGATTTACCACATCCTTCAGCAGCATAAGCTTACTTCAACGCGCTTTACCATGGCCGCGGCGTCCGGCACCACGTCCCCGACAGCGACCGTCCTTCACAGAGCTTGTCTTGTAGGGAAAAGAACAAAAAACTACTACCTCCATTGCTGTCCATTACACGGCAAGCTTTGATCCGCGTGTTTGACAGCACAGCCGGCCGTGTTAGGCCAGAGTGGTTATGTGGAACTTACATGTGCCGCCGCAGTCATCCTGAGGCGTGCCGACGCTCCCAAAACTTGCCGTCTGATGATTGCAATGGAGGTAGTAATAGTTAGCTTTTTCACAGCCGAGCAGGATTTGTCACATGCTTCTAGAAGTACTTTGTAGTAGAAGTCTTTCGAAGCACTTCAACAACATAACCGTATCTCAACGCGCGTGACCGCGGCCGCGGCGTCCAGCACCACGTCTCCGACGCGGAACGTCCCCTGGGCCAGCAGGGTGTGCCCGAATATGGCGCTAACCTCCCAGAGGTCTACTGCAGCATTGCGCCCATGTCACGGCGAGCATACTTGTAGAGAAAAAAAAACAATAAAATGAATGGCCCTTTCACAGCCGACAAGGATTTACCACATACTTCAAAGCGTACCTCAACGCGCGTGACCGCGGCCGCGGCGTCCAGCACCACATTTGTGACGGCGAGCGCCGTTGTAGGAAAAGGAACACAAGACAATGACAGCTTTTTCACAGCCGACAAGGATTTACCACATATTTCAGCTAAACAAGCGTACCTCAATGCGCGTAACCGCAGCCACGGCGTCCAGCACCACGTCTCCGACGGCGACTGTCCTTCACAGAGCGACTTATAGGGAAAAAAAAAATAATGAATAGCTTTTTCACAGTTGGCAAGGATTTACCACATACTCCAACTACATAAGAAGCGTACCTCCACGCGCGTGACCGCGGCCGCGGCGTCCAGCACCACATCTCCAACGACAAGCGCCCTTGTAGGAAAAAGAACACAAGCAAAGAACAGCTTTTCACAGCCGACAAAGACTTACCACATACTGCAGAGGTACTTCAACTACTTTTACTATACTTTTGAAGTAATAAATAAGCAAGCGTACCTCAACGCGCGTGACCGCGGCCGCGGCGTCCAGCACCACGTCTCCGACAACAAGCGTCCCCTGCGCCAGCTGTGTATGTCCAAAAATGGTGCTGACCTCCCACAGCTCAACGCGCAGAATCGCGCCCACGCGCGCCTCCAGATCGCATCCCCACTGCCACTCCAGCGCCTGCCCCCTGTGCCACGTGCGAGAGAGAAAGCAAAAGGTCGGTAAGCCGCATCGGTGACAGCTTCTACTAGTCTGCATGTGTGTTTTTGAAAGAACAATTTTTACCTGCTGCATATGTGGTACTTACTAACGGGGTGACGCACTGTTGCATACAGTTCGCCACTCCAGGGCCTGCCCCCTGTGCCACGAGTTTGAGAGAAAGCAAAAGGTTGGTGAGCCCAATTGGGTGGCAGCTTCTGCCTAACAGGCATGGAAGCATTGTGTAACCGTGCTTTCAAAGAACAACTTCCAACCTGCTGCATACTTGGTACTGCCAGTGTATACTTGGTACTGCCACTCCAGGGCCTGCCCTCTGTGCCACGAGTGCGAAAGAGACCATAAGGCTGAGGTAAGCCCAGAGAGGTGACAGCTTGTACCTACTACGCATAGAAGTATTGTGTAACTGCTTGTGAGAGGCCACTGTTTTACCTGCTGCACACTCTAAGCTGTCGGTGTAACGCACTGTTGCCTGCCTTTTTGCCGCAGCCAGGGCCGCATGTAAGCCAAGCAACATGTTAAGTAAATTACTGTGATTTCCCGTGGAAGAAAAGAGAGGTTGCCAAGTTGCCGCTCCAGGCCCTGCCCCTGTGCAGCCATTTCAATGTACCATTGCTTGCTGCGCGAGCGCACACTACAGGCGGCACAGAGGCATGTTAGAGGCACGCGTGTGCGTGCACAGCAATAAGCGTGGTCTTTACGTACATGCCCACCAGCCAACATATTAAATACACTTCATTTTAATTTCTATCATGATTATTAAACACATATATACATGTATACCACATATTTCAAGAGGGGTGAGTGCCACATGCGCCGTGCTCACAACAGGCGCGTCCGCCGCCTGGACTGGTGCTTTGAGAAGCCCACACATGTAAACATGTACTTCAAGTACTATGTACCGGTAGTACTTGAAGTACATGTACAGTGTACCGTACTTTTAAGTAAGGTATGTACAGTGTGCCATACATATTTATTTATGTGTATGCTTTGTGAAGTACTAGTAGTATATACCAGAAAAACATTTACAGTGCATACATGTAAAGTACTTCAAAGTATACACACATTTGTGAGATACATCAAATACATGGCGGGACAACTTCCGCATGACAGATGGCCTCTTGCACACAAGGCAGGCTCGGGCAAGGCGGCCCCAAACAGCCTATCAGACGCACGGGCAGGCAGCAGTGTCGACTGTCACAGTGGCTAGGCTTTGAGCGAGGACTCCATTGGCTGTGCATGGCAGTGTGCGTTGTGTGCGGTCTGTTGCAAAGTGCTACCCACAGCTGCGGCTGCAAAAAAACAGGCAGTGCCCCCACCCGGAGCCGCCGCAGCAGTAGCAGCAGCAGCAGCAGAAGCAGCAGCATCAGCAGCAGTGGCGGCAGCGGTAGCAGCAGCGCCAGCGGCAACGGCGGCAGCAGAGCGATGCAGCGGCAGCCGCAGCAGCAGCAGCGGCGGCGGCAGCGGCGGCTACAGTGGCAGCAGCAAGGCGTGGCGTGTTGCACCAAGCGGCATGCGCATGAAACACGCCTGCGCCGCCCGGCGCGCCCTCACTTTGACACAGTTGTGCTGTCCTCGTGCGGCGTGGTACACAGCTCCGTTCCCTGCTCCGGGCCGGCATCCTCGTCCTCTCCCGCCGCCGCTCCGCCGCCGCCCTGGGTGTCGTACACCAGGCAGTAGCTGCAGACCTTGCGGTTGAAGTCCTGCGAGCGCACAACTCACCCGTAACAGAGCGGATTTGATTGGTGCTGGCGTTGCTGTTTTTTAAGGAGTGTGGTTGTGCGCGCACATGCGCAGGGTGTAAGGGGGGGGGCCACGTACCTTGGGGCAGGTGGACAAGCCAGTGCAGGCCTTGCGGTCGAAGTCGTGCAAACGCATGGCACAGCCGTTCCAGAACAATTTGACTAGGGTTGCCGGAATCGTTTTGTCTGGTCATCACAAACAACGGTAATTCCACCATACCCGCTTCACATGCCTGCAGCAGCCCACAATGCCTTGGCGTCCGCGATGGCCCTAGTGGGCGGAGCACCAAACATTACACAGATAGGCATCATGATTCCGGCCATCCTAATACTGACTGGTGATGGTGCGGTTTTTCAGTGATGCCGGCGCTTGTGTGCACGTGCTTATGGGTAGGGAAGCCTGCGGCACCCTGGCCTCACGAGTGGAGTGACTGACACACGCAGGTGCGCGGGGGGCGACCTGACTCCGGCCAGGTGGATAAGCCAATGCATGGTCTTGGGCCTGGTAAATTGCCCCAGCCATGGCTTAGACTTAGGTGAGACGGGCGATGCTGTCTAGCTGGTCGACTGGCTGCTGTTGCTGCTGCCGTGCTGCGGAAGGGTGAAAGTCAGCCGTCGCCGCGTCAAACGCAGCCGATCCTGCTGCTGCCGTACCCCTGCGCCTGGTCCCCCTTCTGCTTGGTGCCGGCTCTACTGAGCAGCACTGCTGCCTCCATATGCCAGCTCTCCTGCCACCGGCACCTGCTGCTGGGCTGCTGCGGGCGCCTGCCTGCCTGAGTTGAACAACGCACCTGAGGCAGCCCGTCAGGCCATGCGAGCCTGCCCTTCGCCAGCTTCAGCCGCACGGTGACTCCATCGTCCAGTCCCAGCTCGGACAGCTTGGCACCGGCGCCGGCGCGCCTGGGAAACACCCGCATGGTGGCGGCGCGGTTGAAATGTTGCTGTGCGGACGGTCCTCACAGCGGCTGCCGCATTGGCGGCCTAGGGGGCTCCCGCTGCCGTCATGGCGTGTGCTGGTGTGTGGGGGGGGCACGGTGCCACGGCACAACACAGCAGCATCGCCTAGGCCTGTGTGTGCATTATTGCTAGCGCTCACAAAGCACTTCTGAGAGTGCAGTCAGCTCACCGTTTCCGTTTCGAATTTCAGCTCAGCTCGCGAGGGTTCTGAATCAGAACACACCTCTTCACAGCCACCCCGCGCGGCGGCGCGCAGCAGCAGACCAAGGCACGGAGTGGCAGCACAGCAGGGGGGTGTCAAGCGCATGGAGAGAGGGGTGGCTGAGGCGTTGGTGCAGCTGCGGACCGCCCCCCCCACCCCCCCTGGCAAAACAGCGGCAGCAGCGAAGAGCAACATGTGCCAACTGGCAGGCAGCAGCGGGCCGGTGGGCCTTGGCTCGGCGTGGTGGGGTTGGGTGCCTGGACCGGCGGTACTGCTGGTGATGCGAGCCCTGGGCTTTGCAGCACGGAACGAGCGCTTTTGGCGGGTGAGATTGCCTAGCTATTGCAGGCGTTTCCAGCACTCTCCAGCAGCTGACGTGTGTTTCCGAATTGGCGCTGCCCGCCACTGCTGAATCTTGTGCGACCAGACGAGCAAGGTCGGCATGCTGCTGCGGCGGATGCTGGGGCTTCTTGACACAGGCACTCTTCAGCTGAATGGCTATTGACTGGTGCTGGCAACACGCCCAGCATTTTGCAGCAGCACCAAAGCAGCAACAGCAACTCCCTCTACACGCGCATGCCAAACAAGTTGACAGCATTTAACAGCAGCAGCACCAGCAGCAGGCGAGCGCGGCAGCGATCACCCACCTGGCGGCCACCACGGACACCACGAAAGCCCGCATGGCAGCAGCACGCAGCAATGCAGCAGACACACAGTTTTCCCACACCCTCAGCAGGCAGACCCGGTGCCGCAGCAGCACCAGCTCCTCAAACTCTGTGCACCACATAAGCATTGGTAATTGTCGGCGGGCGTCCCGGCAGGCAGGGAGCGTAAGCGGACTGTGTGCGGGCGCACGCCTAATAGTTCGCCTGCGAAGTCCCTAGGGATAGTGGAATTGACCCGGGCTCCGTTTGCCGCAGGGTAATCTGGGTGCCGTCCCGGGTTTTTTTAAACCCCCAGCACTTGCAAGGAGCGCAGGGAACCCCAGCTTCGGCAGGAGCAACACCTAGGCAGCGCTGCCACAGAAGGCGTCAGTGGCGGCGTTTGCGTCATCGGCGGCAAGTGCCTCAGCAGCGGCGTTTGCACACCAGCAGAGGAGGTATAGCGACGAGGAGCATGGCCTTATCCTATGAATGAGATTGACCGGAGGTTACTACCCCTTCTCCCACACGTTGTGGGAACAGAAAGTCATGGGTTCAAATCCCATCGTCTCTCCAACACCCAAGCAGACAGCCAGGCAGCGTGCGACGCCCGCCGTCTAGTTCCACCTCTTGTACTGTGCAACATCCTTAGCCCTGAACAGGCGCATGTCGAGTGTGGGCTATCTGGCAGTGACCAGGTGGCTAAACCACCCCGCGGGCTTTGACCTGCCATTTTGCCGTAGCCTCTGCAGCATCCTCTCCTAGCAACCTTTAGGCTTCTTTCACACTGCCACTGCCCTGCCTCAGCCCAGCCCCGCGCTTTGCAACCGCCCGCCGGCGTGCAGACGGCCTGGGTCATATGCGCCGCCTGTGAGCTGCTGCGCTTTGCGGCGGTGGCGGCGCTGCCGGTGTGGTGGCGGCGGAGGCGCGCGGGCGTGCCCCTGGAGCGGGCACTGCACGAGTCTTTTGGAAACCAGCTGCTGTCTCTGGCGGCGTCCCTGTACACGGTCGCGCACCTCGCCATGGTGAGCACTGTTATACAGTACTTCAGGGAGGTATTTGTTGTACTTCTGATATTCTATTTTATATGTATGTATTATGATACAGTGTTTGTGTGACTCCCAATGTACCGCACCCCCTGCCGCCCCTGTTTGGGCCCAGCAAGAACAGTTGCCCCGGGTGACGACTTCTCGCGCTAGGCGGTGTACTTCAAGAAATACTTACGAGTACACACATGCGCATGTACAGCATACATGCATTCCACAAGTCACTCTAGGTATGGCATACAGCGCACTCGCGATTTAGTGCCCTTTGCTTTAGTGCGGTATGCGATTTAGTGCGGGATCCGGAGGCCTGTCACAGACCACATGATTGTGTATAAACAGTACACAATGCCCTATTTGATTTAGTGCGGCTCTCGATCTAGTGCGGGTTGCCAGGGAGGTGACACTTCCCCGTACTAAATCGCGAGTGCACTGTACATATGACAAGTAGTAAATAGGATGCGAACCTTGCGTGTCTCGTGGCGGAGACTGCGCGGCATGCTCAGCACCAAATTGTTATGTCATGGGGACCCCAGATTCAGTGTGTACACAGGCTCACGCGTGGCCTCGGCCGGGTTCTTTGACGCCTGTTGCCAATTTAGGCATCTGCACTTGCATGACACGCAGCTGATGGCATCACGCCCGCAACTTATACTTTTCGGTTGTCGGACTCTGTGCAATGATGGCAATATTTGGAGTGCGAAGCAGCTGTAACTTCGATTCGTTCTGTCAAACTGTGATAGTGTTACTGCCACGCCACATGTCTGTGCGATCCTGAAGTGCCCGGTAGCACTGTGGAATGAAAAGGCGCTGTGCTTCCCAGAGCTCGTAATACCTTCAGTTGGCATCCTTTACTTGCTTTGTGCGCGAGGCATGATACTCAGCTCCCGCCCGTAGGTACACCTCACGGACTTAATTCGAAACCACTGACACGCCAGGTTGTTGCGCAACACAAACTTTTGAGATGAAAGTTTGCTGCGGCGCAAGCTGAAGTACCATAAACCATGTATAAGGGAACCTCATGTGATGTAACCCCCCCCCCATGTCAGACACCCCAACTGATGTCTGCAATGCCGGGGCTCTGTTTAGATAGGATATGCATATCCTTGTATAACCCCCCCCCTCATGCATACAGCCCCCGGCGCCACCATATTTTTGTCGCCATTGACACATTGAGAGGACCTTCTATGGCGTGATTTACGGTATTGCCTGGGTTGAAACACAAGGTTAAGGCCCGTGGTCGACTTATCGGCGCAGCCAACCCCACATAGCCCACATCCTGCACACGGCAGCTAGCGCCTGTGAGGTCTTGTACTTGTACACACTTCAAAGTATACTTCAAAAGTATTGAACTAGCACTTCGAAGTGCATTCATACTGACATTTAAAAACATATATACTTCGGTGGATTATTTATGCTTGGACTTGTAGTCACCACAATAGTACTTCGAAGGTACATTTATGGTGAATTTTACACTGACGTTGTGTAATATGCTTCGGTGGACAATCATTCCTAAAATGGTAGCATATGATACTTCAAAGTACTGTGCCTGGTACTACAGTACACATGTATAGATATTATTACTGGTATAATGCTATTATTTCTGCTGGTGCTCGTGTGCACATCGTGACTGTCAGTCATGGATGGTGGCGGCACTTGCCCACTTACTCACGCCTTGCGGCACGCCAGGCGCACTGCAGTAGTAAAAAACTCACAAATATCGCACGCCCGAAATCCCCCCCCCCCAAAAAAAATATGGAACTTTCTCCTGCCCTGTGAGCCTGTGCTGGCACACTGGTAGTACACTATGTTGCCATGTTGCTTCGACAGCAACATGGTCCATGTTGCTTCGACAGCAACATGGTCCCACAGACACGTGCTCACCACTGTATGCCTCCCCCCGTCCCCGTCTTCTGTTGGCGCACGGGTGTGCCTCTGATTCGACCCCCCCTCCCCCCAAAAAAACAACATCATTTTTTTTCCTTGTGAGCCTGTGCTGGCACACTGGCAGCAGCTGCCACCTTGCTTTGACACGAGCATGACCCCACAAACACGTGTTCAGCACTGTGCCTCCCCCCTCGCGCCTCCTGTCGCCGCACGCTTGTGCCACTGCTCACAGGCTCGGCCGTACCTGTCGGGGCAGTCGCCGTTTCTGTGGGCGCGCGAGAGCTCGGACAGCATCGACATCCTACAGCACATGGCCGACGCCCTGTTCACGTACATCATCATAGACACCATGCACATTCTGCGGGTGAGAGACGGTTATCTCCTTCCTTTATCACAGCAGGCCTACCAAACCGTGTTGCTGGAGGTGTTGTAGGTGTGTTTGATGTACTCTTCGATTTTGCCTAGTGGCTGGCACATGGCGGACGCCCTGTTCACGTACATGATCATAGACACCATGCACATTATGCGGGTGAGATATGGTTATCTCCTTACTTTATCACAGCAGGCCTACCAGGCCTTGTTGCTGGAGTTGTTGTAGGTGTGTTTGATGTACTCTTCGATTTTGCCTAGTGGCTGGCACATGGCGGACGCCCTGTTCACGTACATG
>JAULBY010042431.1:0-13178 GCA_032358315.1 Ophiocytium majus
TAACGAAGTTTTTTCTTTCAATAAATTTTCTGCATCCTGGGTTGTTGTGTAAAGATTCATTTTAGTAATTTTAATTAGTTAATAATAGCACGGATTAAAAAATAGGCAGCACATAGCCAAATAATACGAATTTGATTTTTTTCTGACATAGTTTTTGTTTTTTTGTTGTTATTTAATTAAATCTCTTTTTTTGCAATTTTCTTGTTTATTATATCTGACAATTATTTCAGAATCAATTTTCCAATAATTAGGGCTTGAAACAAAACCAAGTTTATGTAACTTTTCAAAACTGGCTTGTCTTGAATACTCACCATAACCATAAGTAAAAGGTATTTCAACTTTTTTACAATCTTGCATACCATGATTCAAAGTTATAACGGATGAAAAATAACT
Organism: Ophiocytium majus; assembly: GCA_032358315.1. Lineage (NCBI taxonomy): Eukaryota > Xanthophyceae > Mischococcales > Ophiocytiaceae > Ophiocytium > Ophiocytium majus. The sequence goes on from JAULBY010042431.1 coordinate 394, forward strand.
ATTCCCGTTAATCTTATCAAACCATTCCTTTACATTAATATCAATTGTTTTTACTTGCATTTTATTTGTTTTTATGTGTTTATTAATTATTTATTTCTTCTTGGTAACTTACTGCTTCATGATATGTATCAAAAAAATATTCTTCTCCATTATCAAAGTTTGTAACTAAATATTCGCATTCTTTTCCTAACATCGAACATATTGAAATTCCATTTTCTAAAGCTATATACACATAACCCGAATTTGGATTAAAGCCTACCCCTTGATACATTATTTCCTCATTTATTGCATATTCAGAATATGCCTTAAATACATTTGATAATACAATTGCTTCGCATACGCAAATGTTTGTAGATAATCCGCTAATTGTTAATTGCTCTTTCATTGTGTTTTTTTTGTTTGTTCGTAATTGTTTAACAAATATACGTACGTAATAAGTATATAAACAAATAATTATTAAACTTTATTTAAAATATAATATTTATTAAATAAAATATATAATTCATTGAATAGTTTTCAACAAACATTGTTGATTGTTATATATTATCAAATTATTCATAACTTTATAGTAAGTGAAAAAAAAGGGATATTATATAAAAAAGTCAATAAAGGATCAATCTATATACGTAAATATATACTTGGATGACTTTATTGATTATATATCTAAGCAGAACAGTAACAAAGGTTGGATAAAGTTTAGATTATACGAACGTGATATACCAGACGATAGGGGTTTCACTCATAATATGGAACTAATAGAGCAACAAAACATAAACAAAACCATACCTGAATAGTCAGTTTATTTCAGTTATTAAAGTTTTCTATATATGTCTAATGAAGTTAAAGTAAGGGGTAAAAATGGTGGTGCAAGGCCAGGGGCAGGTCGTAAACGCAGGATGGAGGAACACGAAATCATTGAAAAGCTATCCCCAATGGCGGACATAGCCTTTAAGGTATTGAAAGATAAGATCAGTGAGGGGGACATGAAGGCTATACAGATATTCTGCCAGTATTTCATTGGCTTACCTACTCAAAAGATAGAATCAAAAATAGAGGGGCAATTGAACACAGTATCTGTTGAGGTAGTTAAGCCGACTATTCAATTGGAAAAAGTAGCTTAGTGGTAGGGTAGGGGAGGGGTTGGTAATCAACAGACTACAAGCCTATTTAACATAATGTTAATTATAAGTAACTTATTTAAGGTTGACTAACAAGGACAAAAAGGAATAGGGGGGGACTTTAAGAAAATCAAATTTGACTTAGGCTGGGTACTTCCAAATTTCTGATACCTCCAAAACTAAGACCACCCCTATTTATACTATACTTTTCAACTTGAAATACTAAACTGAAATTTTATTTTTTTTTCTAATTATGGATGCCAAATTACAGACTAATAAGATATTTGAAATACTAAGTGATAGCAAGTCACGAATAACCGTGATGCAGGGTGGTTCACGAAGTGGGAAGACTTATAATATTTTGATTTGGTTTATTGTAAAACTTCTTCAAGAATCTGGTAAGACTTTAACAATAGTTAGACAATCTTTACCTTCTATAAAAGGTACAGTTTTGCGTGATTTTATAGATATTTTGCTTAAATTGGGAATATATAGTGAAGACAATCATAATAAGACTGATCAGATATACTCATTAAATGGAAATATTATAGAATTTGTTTCTGCGGATCAACCACAAAAGATAAGGGGTAGGGCAAGAAATTATTTATTCTGCAATGAGGCGAATGAATTGAGTTATGAGGCTTGGATGCAGTTGATAATGAGAACGGAGGGTAAGATAGTGATTGACTATAATCCATCTGATGTTTCGAGTTGGATTTATGATAATGTGATACCGAGAGATGATGCAGACTTTCACATTACTACTTTTATGGACAATCCATTCTTACCAAAGGAATTGATTGATGAATTAACGAGGTTAAAGGATGCAGATCCTAACTACTGGCAAATATATGGCTTAGGTGAGAGGGGGTTAAATCAAGATTTGATATTTTCGCATTGGAAGACAACGGAAAATATGCCAGAAGAGGGTGAGGTTGTATATGGACTTGATTTTGGGTTTAATAATCCAAGTTCTTTGGTAAAGGTGGTTTTTAATGATGGGATTGCTTATGTGAAGCAGTTAATATATGAAACGAAGTTAACTACTAATGATTTGGTCGACAAGATTAAGGAATTAGGATTAGATAGTTACGATGAGATTTATTGTGATGCAGCAGAGCCAAAGACTATTGAGGAATTGGTAAGAAATGGGTTTAATGCGAAGGCGGCAAATAAAGATGTGACAGAGGGAATAAGAACATTGAAAGGTACACCAATGACTATTGAGAGTGAGAGTGCTAATTTGATAAAGGAGTTAAAGAATTACAGGTGGAAGACTGATAGGAATGGTAATAAGTTAGATCAACCGGTTAAATTTAGTGACCACGCAATTGATGCAATGAGATATGCAATATTTAGCAAATTAACAATTCCTTCGGTAACGTGGGGAGTAATATAAAATAAATGGGATTATTCGATATTTTCAGCAAAAAGTCATTAGATCCGACAATTAACCTATCAAATAATATGATGGGTTTAAATGGTGCGTTATTGCAAGGGTATGAGAATGGTAAGTATGTCAATGAGGGATATTTAGGCAATGCTGATGTTTATGCTATTGTAACATTTTTAGCCAGAAAGGCTGCAAGTGTCCCCTGGTATGTATATAATCTTAATGAAGGTTCAAAAGCCAAAACAAGCCTTTTAAAGTACAAGCAATTATCAAGGGGTATATCATATAAGGGAGCATTTGAGAGGGCATTAATAGAGAGGAAGAATGCGTATAGTGAGAATGTGGTGATGGATTCACCATTAGCGAGATTGCTTGAAAGACCTAATAAGCAACAAGCACAGGATCAGTTTTTGGAGAATTTGTTTGGATATAGGTTTTTGAGTGGTGAAGGTGATTTGTATGGTAATGATGGTGGTATTCAGGGTGGTAAGTTTGTAGAGTTAAATGTATTGCCTACGCAATATTTAGAGATTTATCCAGATCCAAAAGATTTATATGGATTGCTTGGGTATAAGTTAATGGTTGATCAAGGGATTGATTTACCAAAAGCAAATGTTTGTCAATGGAAAACTTGGAATCCAGATTTCAATTCAAGTACAAGATCACATATGAGGGGATTGTCACCATTGAGGGCAGCATATAAGACTTTGAGGATGAGTAATAATGCTTATGATGCTGCGGCTATGATGACATTGAATGGTGGTGCTAAAGGAGCAATAACTCCAAAGCCTATTGGTTCAAGTGTTGCAAGTTTTACAATAGAACAAGCTAATAGCATTAAGAGAGCAGTTAATGATGATATGAATGGTTTAGATAACAAGGGTAGGATAAATGTATTACAAACCCCGTGGGATTATCTAAACTTTGGATTGAGTTCAGTTGATATGGAACTTATGAAGACATTACAAATGTCATTACACCAATGGTGTAGGGTGTTTGGTTTACCTGCAGTAATTTTTGATACCGATACATCATCATATAACAATTATCAGAATGCGATGCGTGATTTGATGACTAACACCATTGTTCCAATGTGTTGTTCATTGAGGGATGAATTAAATATGTGGTTAGTACCAAGATTTGGTGAGAATGTATATATTGATTTTGATATTACTGCATTGCCAGAGTTGCAACAGGATATGGAGAGAATGAGTAGGATTCTTCGTGATGCTAATTGGTTAACAATGGATGAGAAAAGGGTTGCAATGAATTATGAAAAAAGGGGTGGTGCTTATGATACTGCTTATGTTTCAAATGGCATTATACCTATTGATCAAGCAATGATGGACTTAACTATACCAAATGATACAAGCAACAACAACGGATTGGGAGATATGGCAAATAGTGATGGAGAGGTTTCCCAAGATACCAACGGAGAAGACTTGCAAAACGGAAGCAATGATGCGAATATCAGTTAGGAATAGTTACAAAAAAAGACTAACAGATGAACGGGAAGCAGCAAAGAGAATACTGGATGAAAATCGAAAGACTTCGGAATCAACTTGATAAAAAATATAGTTCTTTATTTAATGAGGCAATAAGAAAAGACTTAAAGCAGTTTGCTAATGATGTAAAAATTCATGGAACACAAGGTGCTTTATCTATTATGGGTTCTTATGCGTGGAGTGATGAGATGATAACTATAATGAGGAAGTTATATAAAGAATCAGCAATTCTTTTTGGTAACTCTGTTTATAGGTCGATTGGGATAATGAATAGCAAGTCTAATGAATTTGGTTTTAATAATATCTTTGTAGAAGAAGCTATTAATTTCTTAATTCAGTATGGGTTTACTTTGGTAGCAAATATTACTCAAACAACTAAATCAAAACTTCAAGAGATAATATCAAATGGTGTTGCAGAAGGAAAAGGAATAGATAAGATTGTGCAAGATATATTAAGTGATGAAACAACTGGTTATAGTTTGATGAGGGCAAAAAGAATAGCGAGAACGGAAGTAATGAGAGCAAGTAATTATTCTGCTATGTTAGCTGCCAATCAACACGATTTTGAGATTGATAAGATTTGGATTTCTTCGCAAGATGATAGAACGAGAAGAATTCCAAGAAATAGTTACGACCATTTACATATGAATGGTAAGAAGGTTCAGTATAATGAGCAATTTGTTTCTATGGGTAAGAAAGGAGATATTGTTTTAGCTAATTTTCCAGGTGATCCAACCACACCTGCTGGATTTACTATTAATTGTAGATGTACAGTTGGGTTTGAAGGAAGAAGAGATCAAAATGGAAGATTAATAAGAAAAATAAAATAAATATGCCAATAAGCAAATGTAGTAATGGTAAGTATAAAATAGGTGATGGCGAATGTATGTATGAAAGCCACGATACTGCTACAAGAGCATTTGTTGCATATTTAGCATCTCATCCAGAGGAAGCAGCAAGAATACAAGCATCTGAATCAAAAAAGGCTGCTGATATGAATAAAGTGTCTTTTGATTTTGATGGTACTATTGAATTAGAAAGATATCAAAATATTGCATTAAAATTAAAGTCAGAAGGTAAAACTATTTATATAGTAACACGAAGGCAAGATACTCAAAGTAAATCAGTTTATGAAGTTGCTGATAAAGTTGGAATACCACATTCACGAGTTTATTTTACTAATGGCAAAATGAAGTGGGAAACAATAAAAAGATTAGGCATAGGAACTCATTATGATAATAATCCAGATGAGATAAAATTAATTGAAGAAAATACTGATGCAAAAGGTAAATTAATAAATCAAAAAAATATGATATATAATTACAAGTCATTTGATTTGGAAGTTAAAGATGTAGATGCCAAGAGTGGTATTGTTAGTGGTTATTTTTCAGCATTTGGAAGTGTTGATAGTGATGGTGATATAATAATGCCAGGAGCATTTAAAAGGTCAATTCAAGATTGGGGTGTTGATGGTAAGCAAAGAATTAAGCATTTACTTAATCATAATCCATCTCAACCATTAGGAAAATTAGTATCTTTGAAAGAAGATAGTTATGGACTTTATTACGAAAGTAAGATAGGTTCACATCAACTTGGAAAAGACTTTGTTAAGATGGTAGAGAGTGGATTGATTTCAGAGCATTCAATAGGTTTTAGAACATTAAGAGAGCAAAAGAATAGTGATGCTAATGAGATTCACGATGTGATGTTGTTTGAGGGTAGTTCATTGACTGCTTGGGGTGCGAATGAGAACACTCCATTACTTGGTATTAAGAATATGAAAAATATAGAAAAGATACAAGATCAAATAAAATCTTTCGAAAAGTTTATTCGTGATAGTGATGTTTCAGAAGAAACGGTGGATTTATGTCTTATTAAAGTAAAACAACTTGCTCAAACAATCGAGAAAATGAGTAGCACAAATGCAGCAGTAGCACATTTGCAGCCAAAGAATGAGGTTAATTTAGAGCAATCACTTCTTTCAGTATTAGGTAAATTTTAAAAATTAAACAAACAAAATGGAAAATTTGAAACAATTCGAGGCTGCTCTCGATGCAAAATTATCAGAACAAAAGGCCGAAGTTGCACAAGCAACCGAGAAGGCTTCAAAGCAGTTTGAAAGTAAGGTAGAGGCTATCAATGAATCACTTTTAAAGACTAACAAAAGTCTTGAAGAAGCAAGAGCAGAAGTTCTTGAAGCTAAAGCAAATTTTGGTAAAATTCAGTCTACTGAATCTAAAAAAGTTGCTACATCTTACGCAGATCATATTATGGATATCAAAATGGCAATTAGCGATTCAATTGCTAAAGGTTATGAAGATATCAAAAGTGCTGCAAGAGATAAAAAGGGATATGGTTTTTCTTCTGATTTGAATTTGAAAGCAGTAGGTGTTATGACAGAAGGTGTAAACCTTACTGGTTCTATCTATACATCTTATGTAGATAATCCAAGTATGAGAGCATATGTTAATCCACATCTTAGAAGTGTATTTAACATTCTTCCTGTATCTACTGGTTCAGTATCTTTTCCAAGAGGTAATAGTCCGGTAGGTGAAGGTTCTTTCGGTAAGCAAACAGAAGGAAATGCTAAATCACAAGTTGATTATGATGTAACAGTGGTAAATACTGCGTTGTCATATATCGCAGGTTATGCTAAGGTATCTCGCCAAATGGTTGATGATCTTCCTTTCTTGCAATCTTATTTGCAATCTTCTTTGATTGAAGATTTCCAAAAAGCAGAAGATACTTATTATCTTAATGCTATTGCAAGTGCTGCGACAAGTGGTTCAACTGCTTCAAGTGTAACTGCTGAAAAGTTCATTGATTACATTGCACAACTTGGTGCTTTGAATTGGAATGCTAATTTGATTCTTACCACTTTTGCAGGTTGGGCAGCAGTGCTTAAAACTTTGCCAAGTGGTGGTTCTTATAGTGTACCTGGTGGTCTTACAATAGATAATATGGGTAATGTGCGTATAATGGGTGTTCCTGTTGTTCCTCATTCTCTTGTTACTGCATCTAAGGCTTATGTTCTTGATACAACTAAGTATAAAATTGCACAACAGAGTGGTTTGTCAGTAAGGTCTACTGAATTTGATCAAGATGACTTCATTAAGAATCTTTTGACGTTCAAATGTGAAGCACGTTGTGAACTTCTTCAATTCCAGCCTACTGCTGCGATATATGGAGCTATTTAATTAAATAGTTAGAAAAAGGAGGTGAAATTCCTCCTTTTATTTTTATGCCATACTCATATTCATTTTTTAAGGAAGAAGTAAAGAATCATCTTATATCAATATTAGATAAAGATATTAAAATATTGGATGTAGGAGCAGGTAGTGGTTCTTATGGATTACTATTAAAAAATTACTTTATTAATATTGATGCATTAGAAATATTTCCTGATTATATACATCAATTTGAATTGTACGAAATTTATAAGAGTGTTTATGAATCTAATATTTTAGATTTTGATATTTCTAAATATGATTATTTAATATTTGGTGATATTATTGAGCATTTAGATATAAATCAAGCACAGATATTATTAGAATATATTACTAATAGTGATAAAAAATGTATTGTTGCTATACCATATTTAATGGAGCAAGGTGAGGTTAATGGTAACATATACGAAGAACATAAGCAAAGTGATTTAACTCACAATATTTTTATTGAACGATATCCGTATATGAGATTACTTTATGGTAATGACAAATATGGATATTATATCAATTATAACTAATGAATATACTACTGTCAATTCATCTATATCCTCCACAACATAATTGTGGTGCGGAATATATGATCCATAGGATTGCAAAACATTTACAAAAAAAAGGTCATTCAATTAGGGTTTTATTGCATCAAGCCAATCATTACAAGATTATAAATAATTATGTATTTGATGATATAGATGTATTTCCTCCTAATCAAAATGTTATTGAAAATTTATTTAATTGGTGCGATTGTGTTTTTACTCATTTGGATTATACCAAATGGACTATCTCAATGTCTGCTATTAAGAAAAAGCCATTATTTCATTTAATTCATAATTCTCATCTTTATCCAGAGATTGTAGATGCAGAAAGAAATCAACACATTGTCGATAATTCAGAGTGGTTAAAGAACTTATTACAATACAAATTTGATAACTTTACTATCAATCCACCAGTAGATTATAAGCATTTTGATTCAGTAGTTGATCCAATTAATAATAAGTATATTACTTTAATTAATTTAAATGAGAATAAAGGTGGAAAAATATTTGAGCAAATAGCAAGAGCATTGCCAAATAAACAATTTTTAGGAGTGTTAGGTAGTTATGATGAGCAGATAAAACCTAATTTAGATAATTTAACTATTGTTCCTAATACATCATATATACAAGATGTATATAATCAGACTAAAATATTACTGATGCCATCTAAGTACGAATCTTGGGGTATGACTGCAAGTGAAGCGATGTGTTATGGTATTCCAGTAATATGTACAGAAACAGAAGGATTAAAAGAAAATTGTGATAAAGCAGGAATATATATTAAGGATCGTGAATCAATTAAAGAATGGGTTAATGCGATTATTAAACTTGATGAAGAAAAAGAATATAAAAAAGCATCAAGAAAAGCGAGAAATAGGGCAATTGAGCAAGAACCTAATGCAAAGTTGGACAAGTTCGAATACTGGATGCGAGAAATGGTATATAAATATAAATAATAATGTCTGTAATAATAAATAGCATAAGTGTTTTAAATGATTCAGTAGTTGAACCTATCAGTTTGACAGATGCTAAAACGTGGATGCGTGTTACATATAATGAAGATGATTCATTAATAAATGATTTGATTTCATCTTCAAGAAGACATATTGAAATGTTAACTGGTTGCTCATTTGTAAATAAAGTTATTCGTACCAATTTATCATTGAATGGTTATCAGCCAAATGTATGGATAGTAGATTTACCATATTCACCATTGGGTTGCGTTGATGAAGTAAAATTAAAGATAGGTATAAATAATTATGATACACTTGTAAAAGATGATGATTATGAGGTTATAGGTGGAAAGTTATGGTTATATATAATGGGAAACTATTCCATTAAATATCAATGTGGTTATAGTTCAGCACCAGATGACATTAAATCAGATATACTTACTTTGGTAGCTTGGTCTTATGAGAATAGGGGTAAGAAATTTTAAGGTGATGCGAAAGCAGGTGCATTAAAAGAATATCCAAATTGGGATGGTCTTAATTATCATCAATATAAAAAAGTGGTAATATAATGGCAGGATTTAGCATAAATATTGATGATTCATCTTTTAAAAGATGTCTAAATGTTTTGAAGGTTGTTAAAAATGATTTATCAAAACAAATAGATGATGAATTAAATGCATCTGTTCAAAGTATGGCTACATTAGCAAAGCAAAAAGCACCTGCTGATAATGGAAGATTAAGAGGTTCAATTGTATCATTAAAAGTACAATTTTTAAGTTATCAATTAAAGGCTAATACAAATTATGCTGCTTATGTAGAATTTGGTACTGGACAAAAATATAAAGATTATAAATCTTTATTAGATAATGAATGGAGAGATATAGCATCTAAATATTTTGTTACAGGTAAAGGTTTTACTAATCCACAACCATTTTTTTATCCAAGTGTAAAACAAGAGAAAGTAAAATTATATAAGAATTTACAAAATATATTAACTAACAAATAATGCTTGATTGTACAAATAATTTAAGGCAATGTTATTTAAATATATTACAAAATAATGTAATTTATAATGGCAAAACTATACCTGTGTATGGTCAAATGCCATTTGAAACAACACCAAGCATTTATATTATATTAAGTAGTATAAATGAAACTGCGGATAATAATAATCAACTATTTATTAGTGATTCAGATATAGATATAGATATTTTTGTTGAACAGTATAGAAAGCCAGATTTAAGTGTAGTTGATGCTATTTCAAGTTTGGTATTAAATTTATTAATACCTACAACTGGAATACACGATGTTGGAGATGCATATTTTCAAATATATCCATTATCAAGAATAGCATCAAGATATTTAAACGCTAATGATGGTGATGTATATTTAAGTAGAAAAATAATAACAATAAACAATTCAATAATTCAAAAATAGAATAAAATGGGACAAATTCAAGGATCTTTACAAAACATTGAAATAGATGTAACTGGAGGAACTTCATATAAAAATCTTGTATGTTTAGCTTCTTCAAGTGTTAATACATCTGCTGATACTGCTACTGATAATACAAATTGTGGTGTACTTACATCAATAGGTGATTCATCAATATCAATCGCTTTTGATGCAGTTTGCGAAGTAGCACCAAGTGTTGCACAAGTAAGTTATAATAGTTTATTATCTGCAATGGTTAATAAAACATTGGTTGCAGTAAGAGTTCAAAATCCAACAGTTACTGGATCATCAATAGGTGCAGCATATTATCACCAATTCAATGCTTATATAACTTCTCTTACACTTACACAAGCGAATACTGAATTTATGAAATTTAGTGGTTCTTTTACATCTACTGGTGTTCTTGATATTATTGCTTAAAATATAAACTATGAACTATACTCAAATTGAGATTGAAGGTAAAAAGATTGGACTAAAATTTGGAATGGCTTCTTTTAGGTACTTACAAAATAAGTTCATTGATGGAATTTCCTTTAATGGAAACGAATTGAATGAAATTGGAATAGCACATATAATATATAGCGGTTATTATAATAACTGTTTAATTAAAGATGAAGTTCCATTTATATTATTTGAAGAATTTGTAGATTTTATTGAATCAAATTTAAAAAATGATGTTGTTCTTGAAGAAATTAAAAGAATAATAGGTATTTGGAGTGAAAATGATTTTATAAAATCTACACAAGAAGTAAAAGAAGAAACAAAAAAAAAGACTACACGTTTGAAGAAATAGAATCATTTGCTTTTGGTGAGTTAGGTTTGATGCCAAATGATTTCTATGCAATGTCTGCAAGGCATTTATCTTTAATGATAAAAGGCTATCAAGATAAGAAGGTTGATAATTATAAGTTAACAAGACTTTTGATGTTTACAATGGTGCGGTTAATGGGTGATCCTAAAACTGCACCAAAATCACCAGAGATGTTATGGCAATTGCCAGGTGATGAATTAGATGAAAATATCGTTACTGATGATGATATAAAAGAAATCTTTAAAAGATTAGAATAATGGCAATAGAAGCAGGTTTAACATATAATATTGGTGCTGATATATCTAAATTTGAAAGTTCTATTGGCAAAGTAGAAGAACAATTAAAATATTTAAAGGAAGCATTAAAATCTGCTTCTGGAAAAGAAATTGAAAAATTAAATGCTGATATATTTTCATTACAAAATACTTTAAAGAATTTAAAAGGTGTCGGTGTTCCTGCTGCACAATCAATAGAAAAAATAGCAGATGCATCAAAAGGAGCAAGAATAGCATTAACAAGTGTAAACCAAGTTGTTCAAGATTTACCATTTGGATTTATTGGTATTCAGAATAACCTTCCTAATTTATTTCAATCATTTAGTAAGTTAAGTAAAGAAGCAGGAGGAATAGTTGGAGCATTTAAAGCAATAGATAAAGCTACTTTAATTACAAGTGGATTATTTTTAGCATTTAATATCGCTACATCAGCAATTACTTTTTTAATACAAAAGTATGGTTCATTAGGTGAAGCATTTGATTCATTATTTGGTAAAATAAATTTAGTTAAACAAGCACAAGAAAGTTATAATAAAGAATTAGCAAAATCATTAGGATCAACTGCAACACAAAGTGCTGAAATTGAAATTTTATCAAAAACATTAACAGATTTATCTAAGCCATTAAAAGAAAGACAAGCTGCTTATGTTGAATTAAAAAAAATAAGTCCAGATGTAGTTGCAGGTATTAAATTAGAAAATATATCTACTGCTGATGCAATTAAATTAATTGATGCTAATGCAAAAGCAATTCAACAATTATTAATATTAAAAGCACAAGAATCAGCAGTATCTAATATTCTTACAAAGAATAAAGAAGAATTAGCAACATTACAAATTGAAGAATCAAGATTATTAAAAGAACAAAATTCAGCACAAAGAGATTATAATAAAAGTAAAACTGATGGATTTTTAGTATTAGGTGCAGGTAGAACATCACAACAAACAAATTTAATAGCATTAAATAATGCTTCATCTGCAATAGCAAAAAATAAAGTTGAGCAAGAAAAGTTAAATAAAATAGGTTTAGAATATTTAAAAATATTAGAACCTACTATTAAAGAAATTTCTGCTATTGATTTAAAAACAAAACAATTAATAGAATCAGAAAAAAAGTTAAGTGAGGCATCGAATAATAAAGTAAAAAAAGAAAAAATTAAGGTTGAAAAACCTTTAGATATTGAAGAATTAGCAAGAAAATCAAGATATAAAGCAACTGAATTACAAACACAAGCAGATAAAAATTCAGAAAAAGCTACTAAAGATAAAACAAAAGCAGAAGAAGATTTTTTTGATGCTCTTGTTAAATCAAGTTTTGAACAAGAGAAATTTGGAAATATAATAGATAAAATTTCTAAAATAAATATTGATTAAGCATTACAACCATTTAAAGATATAACAGAAGGTGCAAGTAAAGCTAAAATATTATTAGAAGATTTATTTTTTAATCCTTTAGAAGAAATGTTTACTACATTATTTACTAAAGGAACTTTCTCTATTAAAGATTTTACTAAAT